>VDFB02147572.1:0-33614 GCA_007258455.2 Sequoia sempervirens | reverse complement strand
ACGTTTTTAATTATATTTTATAATTAAAATGTGACTTGAGACTATTGAAATAATTAAAAAGAAAAGTCGAATTTATTTTAATGATGCTTTTTGAAGGAATTCGCACTTTTCAAAGGGATATAAGGCTTTGCTTTGAAAATCGAGCCATTATGTTATTGAATATTGAAAATTGATCAAGTCTTCAACCAGAGCACGGAAGCCAAGGGTTTCAGTCTCAGAGCATTGGGGAGCGAGCCATCTCCAGTGAAAGCAATTCAGAGGGTGTGAAATATCATCCGATTTATTGCCAGGCAGAAAGATTTCTTCATCCAGGAGAGATCACAGAACATTCACAGTTGATTCATCTTCAGGGTTTTCAGTGAGCAACTTATCCATCAGGGATTTTTTTAGTGGAGGCGCCTATTCTCATTGGGGATCTGGAGAAGTGATAGAAGGCCGTACTTTATTTAATAGTTGCTGATGTGTTCAGGCCGTACTAATCTGTACCAGGCCGTACCTCCATTAAAAAGGGTGTACTTTCAAGTTCAAGCAAATCGCCTTCCATTTTCTCAGTCTGTCTCCACTAACAGGGGCGCCTATGCACCTGGCATTATTCTGGATCGTCTGAGGGAGGGAGAAAGGAATATTCATTGCAGCCGTACCAGATCAAGGGCATTCTTCATCTTGCTGCAAATCAGGTTTTTGAAACAATATTTTTATGCTATCTTGTATGCATGCCAGAGATCTTCTATTGTAGCCTTCTGAAATGAATAATAAGATCATAGATTAGATATTTCAAGGGTTTACTGCCTCAATATTCGTTTATTTGAATTTATACAAATTTCTTGCAAAATCGCATTATTACATTTATGCTCAAAAATCACAAAAAAACCAAAAACTTCAAAAACAAACAAAAAACAGTCAGATTCAGAAAACAGGGGAAACAAGGGTTTCTACATCTGAGTTGAGGATTTTGGCTTATTGCTTGAAGTGCATGGCTCTTTGTGCAAGGGCGTTTTGGATTTTCTAGGAGAAACGCCTTTCCTTTTGAGGGTTTCTCTTCAGCTTCTTTGGCGTATGGCTTATATCTATCATCTGCCTCAGTTTCTAGGCTGGACATTGCATTTTGTAGCTTCCTACACTAGATTTTGTCAGTTTTCACCATCTTGGCTGGCAAACTGGACTTATTTTCTTAAATAAATAATCTGGAAGCTTTCGGGTATGTTTATCATTTGTAATCTATTTGTTTCAGTTAAATAATACCTTCTGCATTCCATGCTGTAGAAAATAGCTCAGATTTACATTTTATGAGCTTTTATATGATGCGCCCCTTCTCTTCTGTCTACAAACTTTCTTTAAAAAACTAAAAAAAAAACACAAATAAGATAAGAAAATACAGGGGTTTGAGTTGTGAGCCAGCAGGGCTCGTCACAATGGTATCAGAGCACTGATCCTGCCAGCTTGGAGGGTTAGCAGCTTCTATGCGGTCACATTAGAACAGGTTTGACAGGTACTACTCACATAGGGGTTGAACAGCAAAGTGGTTATCATGGCTTCTAAATTTGTTGATGAAGTAATGGCTGCTTATGAGGAATATATAGCATTTCCAGATAAGATAAAAGATCACCTAGACTTCGAACAATATATGGAGCATTGGATGGTTTATAATAAGCAACGAAGCAAATCAAAGAAATGCGAGCAGCAAAATGTAGAGATCATTTCAAATAATATTCAGCAGAAACCTATGCCTTCACAACAAAGATTAGCTCGTAGCTTGCAGCAGTCTGAAGACTCCATTTCAAGACAAAGCTCATCACAAAACAAAAAAGAAATTGAGTTTCTTTGATGTGTTGGGGTTAAAAAGGGATCAATCAACAGATCATGATCTTCAACCTACAGGTGGACATGGGATCGAAACTGAAGTGGTGAATGATAAGGGAATTGTACATCATGAAGCGGAAACTCAGAACGTTGACACTTTCAACGCTCAAGAAGTTGTTATCAGATGTGATAACAAGTCTGATGTTCAAGACAACAGCCTTTCACTTGAGCAAAATGATGATTTGAAAGTCATGGCAAGTTCAGAAAATAGTGTGGAAGGTTCTCCTACTATTGGCACGCTAGATGAGGGTATCATTAACAAGGAATGCATTGTTGATTCAAGTCACAACAAGTCTGATTTTGTATATCAGACCTTAGAAGATGTGAGCCAAACACAAGTTTTGTGTAATGGGTGACTACAAAGAGCTAAAAAGGCAAATATGTTGGCTGCCAATGCAAAACAGCATTTGCAGGAAGTTAAGGAACGTTGCAGCCAACTCGATTGAGCAAAGAAACAAAGAGAGTCACATCTTCGATCTCTAATTCTTCCAAGGAAGGAATGTGTAGATGTAGAGCATGCAAAGGAGGAACGTTTTGAGATAAGCCAAAATGAAGAATATGCAGCTGTGTGGGATTCAAGAAATTCTTTTAGTATACACACCATGCATCTTGCGTCTTTTGAGTTACCTCTAGTTGAGAGCCCAATAAAAGCTCACACACTTAGTGGACTAGCCACTAGGGTCATTGCTACACAGGAGTCTCGAGGAGAGTTCCAATATTTCCTCGTCACGAGAAAGCAGTATAGGGATGATACTCTATCATCCTATGAACCTATTGGTATCTTTTGCATCTCCATAGGTTGGCCTTACAGTTTGGAGGGTGCTGTTCCGTTTCATATCTGCAACCTAAAAGGAGCGATCACACATCATTTAGCAACTATGAGGGATAGACCGCACACCTATAGGAAGTCAGCAGAGGGTGGAGATTGTTATGGTGTTGCAGGCAGTTCCAGTTATTCCTATCTCCTCAAAACAGATGGATGTGAGTTTGGTTTGCATTGGGACCTGACTACTGACAGGTTCAGCACTACCATTTGGATGAGTCCCATGCATTGGCTTCACCACTTCGGGCATGGTGAAGTTGAGATCAGTGTTGAGCAGCAGAAGACAGTTGGTGATAGCAGGGACATTATACGACACTATCCTTGGGATCCTGGTGGAGTGGTTGGTTCTTTGTTGTTTGGATTGCTTGCGGACAAGCAATTTCAGGGAGGGTGGACTGTAATGTCCCCTTTTTCGGCATGATCATGTTTGATGGTGGTTGGCCTATTACTTAGACTCTTGTAGGCTAACAAGTTGGGTTAGAGGGTCAGTGACATTGTCTGGAGGAGTTTTGTCATCCTTAGTTCAAAGTTCAGTGAATGACTCAGAGCAGGCCTTGGCAGTTCAGGGGTTGACAGCTTCTGACGGCACAAAATTATATGGAGTTTTGAGAGAGTTATGATTATTTAAGTGATTTCAGTTAATTATTAACTTAACACTTTATTATAAACTCAAATTGACTTTTATACTTTTACATCACTTAAATATTTCATGAAAAGTGATTGAAAATTAAATCATTTAATCTTCAAAGTGGGCGCCCAAAATATTTAAGTCAAACTATTGAAAGTGACTAAAATATATTTTAAAAAAATATTTAAATGATGAAAAGTGGCGTCATCTTCTTGAAATGCATGCCCCTTGAGGATATAAGCATTTTTGGCAAATCAAACTCTATTCTTGATCATTTGACTTTGCCAATTGGGTTTTCTTCTGTGCTACTCTCTGTGACCAGGGTTTAAGCAATTTCTTCCATTGGAGAACGAGATCTTCTTCAGTGTTGAGCATTTTTGAGACTGTGAGAGACCAGTCGAATTAGTGCATTTGTGAGAGCTTCATTCAGAGGTTCTATTGAGCTAAATCTGTGTTTCTGTAGTGTTTCCTTATCAGTTCAGGAGGGTTTGAGAGATGGCGTCCTTTCTTCATCTGGCAGACACTCTACTTCATGGCCGTACCTTCTGAGTTGAGGATTTTGGCTTATTGCTTGAAGTGCATGGCTCTTTGTGCAAGGGCGTTTTGGATTTCCTAGGAGAAACGCCTTTCCTTTTGAGGGTTTCTCTTCAGCTTCTTTGGCATCTGGCTTATATCTATCATCTGCCTCAGTTTCTAGGCTGGACATTGCATTTTGTAGCTTCCTACACTAGATTTTGTCAGTTTTCACCATCTTGGCTGGCAAACTGGACTTATTTTCTTAAATAAATAATCTGGAAGCTTTCGGGTATGTTTATCATTTGTGATCTATTTGTTTCAGTTAAATAATACCTTCTGCACTTCCATTCTGTAGAAAATAGCTCAGATTTACATTTTATGAGCTTTTATATGATGCACCCCTTCTCTTCTGTCTACAAACTTTCTTTAAAAAACTAGAAAGAAAAACAAATAAGATAAGAAAATACAGGGGTTTGAGTTGTGAGCCAGCAGGGCTCATCACAACCCATGAATTACAACTTGATCATATCATCTCACTCAATGCATTTCTTTCTTCTTAAGGTCTCATTCAGCTTCCCTTATCAAGCTACTTCTTTCTCTAATCTTCTTTTACTGATTTTTGTCTTATTTTCCTCTGTCCTCAAATCATATCAAACTTATCTATATATAGGAGATGTAAAAATAACACAATGGTTGATATCAAGATCCACACTCATAGCACAATGTAATAAAGATCATTGGTCCCAAAAATATTTTTCGAACAGTTTACCTTGAGAATTGGTGCACCACCTTGGAATAGCATGTAGTTTCATGTGTTACTATCCCAATAAACTAGGTATCTCTAATTTTAATGTGGTTCCATATATGACCCCTACTAGGACCTATAGTGAAGTAGGTAACATTAAAAGTTGTCACAAATCTCAAATACTTGCCACATTGATCAAACAAGTTACCATTATATACTATATAGTAAATACCCAATACTAATCTCAACTAACTTGGGTGAATAACCTATGTGCAGTGGTCAACAATATATAGAAATCAAATAGAAGTTTCGAGATACACAATACAATCCATGATTCCAATTGCAACCAACAATAATCAACTGTAGTGACTCGTAGTGCTTTTGATTACTTGACTATGCTTGTGATTGTAGTTATAAATGTGTTTATGCTTGATCCTTTGGAACGATTTTTTTTATTTGATCAAATTGGCCACTGGACAAGGAATTATAATGGTTATTCAGTTGCACTTATAACTGTTACTGTATTTTGCTTGCATCTAGATTCTGAACAACATTTGTCTATGGTACTTGCAGCCTGTGGTGATGAAGTTCATAGGACTTGTACTAAATACATGTAGCTATGGTTTTGCTTTTAATCATGGACAATATAGCAATATTTCAATAATTATTAATTTATGAATTGATTTTATACTATGCTGTTTTATTAGAGTTTAGATTTGTGCACCCATTTATGGTGATATATATAGCACGAACTGCAAGAAATTTTTAATTGAGAGGAAAAACAATTTTGAGCCACTTTGATTACATGGATCAGTCTTCATAATGGCAATCTTTGCAAGGAAGACAGACACAATTAAATAGACATTAGGTAGGGAAGAACAGAAGGTAAAAGAAAACTGAAATACATATAACATATCCAATAAAGCATCATACCATAATTTGCAACACCAACATTATTTTTTCATTCCTTCAGCTGAATAAAGGCTTCAGTGACAAGATTTCTCTAGAAGTTGCAAATGCAAGAAACTTGATTGGTAGGAAATTTTACCTGCAATTAGTTTCTCAAGATAACTTTCTAACATATTTAGATCTGTTTTCATTGTGGTCTGCTTGTCTTCTTTGGCAGATTGACTTTCTTCAGATGGCAGTGTTGATAAAGATTTATCTGGCTTTGGCTGCAACTCTGCAGTAGAAACATTTGCAGCTAGAGATTGATCCGGTGAAATAGCAACACTCTGGCTCTTATCTTCTTTTCCATGAAGCTTTCTGAAATAAGAATCTAAGGAGCCTAATTGTTTGTGTGCTCTGTGTTTCTGTTCAGAACCAAAGGCCTTCAAGCCATGCTCATCTCTCTGATTGGCTATGCCTGAATCTGATTCCAGCAAATTATGTGTTGTTAAAGGACTTTTATCTTTCCCAATATGTTCAGCAGAAACTAGTAGCGTAGTGTAGATGTTCTCAGACTTTTTGGCTACTCTATAAATGTTAGAGTGTGCATTATTTTCCTTGTTCAATCTTACAAATCTCACATGAGAAGGTTTCTCTCTCTTTTCTGGTCCAATCCATCGAATACAGTTGCAGACACTATGTTGCCTTCTATTTAAACCTTGAAAAAGACTTGATTCAGACAGGACCATTGGATGCATCTCACCACAGAGTGAATCCTTGCATAAAGCACTCGAAAAGTGTGGGTACATACTTCTCATGGAAGATGGTATGACTATGAATAATTCTGCTCTAGAAGTAATCCCCACAGATCCATTCTCTTGGCAGTCAGCTGCATGTACATTCCCACATCCAATCAATCAAAAACCAACATTTATAAAATAACATGGATTCAAGCATAAATTAGTTTTAAAATGCACATGTACATGCCACTAATGGCTATAGATAAAGAGAGAGTCAGAAGGGATATTAAAGATAATAGAAAACTTGAGAGTATAGACAATTAGCCTAGTAAGTAGCAAGAACAAGGCATGCAATCCCACCCATTATTCAAACATGCAGCATTTATAACATGCCTAAATAAACAGATAACTCTTAAGATCCTCAACAAGATAAGTTTGTCTATGGAAAACCCATCACTGCTGTTGATTTGCAGCTCCTTTAAAACTGCCTAATGAAATCTTGAATAGATGTCATCTTCTTCCATTTCATCCATCTTATCTAACTTCTGTTGACCATATTTACTGCATGGTCCCATGGGGGGGCTTGGGCTTCTATTTTCATGGATCAAGCGGTCCCATGAAGCAAAAAAAATTATGCCACAGGATTAATTGGAATCTTCTCCTGAAAAATAGCAGCCCCTACCTTTTAGGACTGCAAATTTCAGCAGGTGCAATTGAGGTGGGGCTAGAAATTGCCCCTACAGCTTAGGAATTTTTTAGAAATTTTTTTTGCCACTTATCTATCACTTAGAATTTTAAATTCCTAAAAAAACTAAAAAATGAGAGAATTTTTATTTATTCATTAATTTTTGTCAAATTACTCCACTTCGTTCCTTGAATTTTGGAGCTCAAACTTTTAAGCTGAATTGCAAAATTGAATTCAGGGACCACCAGCTTAAAAATATTCCTAAAAAATCTCAGCAGCAGCCGCTGAAATTTTTTAGGAAGCCCCCCTCCATGGGACCGTACCCTTAGTAACCTAATTTGTCTTGGAAAGACTCAGATGAAGAGATGGTGGAAGATTCTGAAGACAGGACCCCATTGCTCCTATAGAATGACTTGAGTTACAACAACTATACATTGGAGGAAGATCAACTTGATTCCAACTCATACTCCATTCAAAAGAGAGAATTAAAACCACTTATTTCTTACACTTGTTATCTAGGTGGGATTATTAATAACACACAAGGTTCATGCCTTGTGGAAAGTTCCATTTATGTGTACTCTCTAGAGAATCCAGTTAGAAAGGAACCATCAAATCTTCAAGGTGCATCAGACTCCTAGAAACTCTACTAGAAAAAGATCGCAGCATCTATAAAAGCCTATTTTTCTCCTAGGCTTAAAGTTAGTAAGGGCTCTTTGACCTTTGATTCTCTCATCTTGACAAACAAGAAGTTGTAGCTTCCTTCCCTCATTAAAGGGATAAGAGATAAGCAATCATAAAGGAATAAGATAGTGGGGATCAAACCACTAACTGGTTTCACTTAACTAAATCTTGGCAGTGCTTCAAGGGGTACCCCAAGCAAAGTCGGTGCCATCTCTCTTTTTAAGGAAATGTACTAATAATGAAGTAGAATGGGAAGCAATTGCTGTGGGTATTGTGCTTGATTCTTCCCTTGGCACTAAATAGTTATGGGTTGAAGGTGACTCCCAAGTTGTGATCAATGGGCTTCATAAAGGCTTTTGCCCCAGCTAGAAGCACACAAGAGTTTTAAAAGAAGCTCAAACCTTATGTTAATCTTTTTGAGGAGATTGGTTTCTCATTGCCTCCAAGAAGCAAATTCAGCAGAAAATTATTGTTCAATCATGGGATGGAGCAAGATCCACTAACAACCCTTTTTAGCAACCATATTGAATCTTGGTCAGGTACAAAGGAGTTTTTAATTTTTAAACCTCTTCAATTTTTTTTGCTAAAAAGGACCATTAGTGGATCTTGCTTTGGTGGGGGCATGTGGCCTTCTCAATGTCTCTGTTGACTACTTTAGTAGGAGTGTGAATTGGACTTTAGGTAGCTAGAAAGACCATTTTAAGTGGATGATTTGTGCAGTTCATGTGAAGTTGGCCAACCTTTATTATCGCTGCATGTGACCTTTCTTTTTTTATGGCCAATCTTTGCATTCTTGCTCACATTCTATGGTTTGGTGTGGGTGGTGGAAAGTTTAAAGAGTGCCTCTACGAATGGTGGTGTTGTACTAGGATTTTTCTATTTACTCTAGTCTCTAGCAATGGCTCAAAGGTGGAAACCTTTGAAGCCTAGGGATCCCTTTCTCCAAGGTCAAGTCTCTGATAAATGCTTAAATTCCATTTTCAATTGTCCAAGCATAGCAGCTTTGGGTTTTATTAAGGCTAGATTAGGGGACTTGTGCTTGGGAATTTTTTACCCTCCTAGGTCTAAAGCCTCCATAAGAGATGATTTTGAATGCAAATTGGGGCAGGTGGTACCTCTAGTGGCCAAAGGAAACAAAGGCAAAAGAAAAGATTCCTATTGCAATGGCCACCCAGGAGGAGATAAGTTTGGCTTGAAAGAAGACCTTGATGGTTTACAGAGAGCTCAGGGAGTTAGAGATTTTCACACAGATCTCAATAAGGTGGTTGAGTAATTGATGGTCCTTCATAGTTCCCTCCATCAAGCATGGCAATCTAGTTAGGACGAAAGAGAGGAAATCTTCCATGGAGGTAAATTCCTAGCTTTGGACTCAGCTCTGAGTCCCTCATTGGTATGGGAGGTGGTGGAACAAATGCAATGATTGTAAGCACCCAAAATGGAATGAATCAAAATGGCAAGTCCGATGATGACACAAACCCCAATAAGCCTAAAAATGGCATTAACAAAATAAAGATCTAGTAATTAACATGTGTCTCCAAGGTGAGGTCACATTTGTCATGATTTTAAGACTTTCTAGTTGCCTCTAATATCAAATTAATTTTTATTTATTCATTAATTTTTGTCAAATTACTCCACTTCGTTCCTTGAATTTTGGAGCTCAAACTTTTAAGCTGAATTGCAAAATTGAATTCAGGGACCACCAGCTTAAAAATATTCCTAAAAAATCTCAGCAGCAGCCGCTGAAATTTTTTAGGAAGCCCCCCTCCATGGGACCGTACCCTTAGTAACCTAATTTGTCTTGGAAAGACTCAGATGAAGAGATGGTGGAAGATTCTGAAGACAGGACCCCATTGCTCCTATAGAATGACTTGAGTTACAACAACTATACATTGGAGGAAGATCAACTTGATTCCAACTCATACTCCATTCAAAAGAGAGAATTAAAACCACTTATTTCTTACACTTGTTATCTAGGTGGGATTATTAATAACACACAAGGTTCATGCCTTGTGGAAAGTTCCATTTATGTGTACTCTCTAGAGAATCCAGTTAGAAAGGAACCATCAAATCTTCAAGGTGCATCAGACTCCTAGAAACTCTACTAGAAAAAGATCGCAGCATCTATAAAAGCCTATTTTTCTCCTAGGCTTAAAGTTAGTAAGGGCTCTTTGACCTTTGATTCTCTCATCTTGACAAACAAGAAGTTGTAGCTTCCTTCCCTCATTAAAGGGATAAGAGATAAGCAATCATAAAGGAATAAGATAGTGGGGATCAAACCACTAACTGGTTTCACTTAACTAAATCTTGGCAGTGCTTCAAGGGGTACCCCAAGCAAAGTCGGTGCCATCTCTCTTTTTAAGGAAATGTACTAATAATGAAGTAGAATGGGAAGCAATTGCTGTGGGTATTGTGCTTGATTCTTCCCTTGGCACTAAATAGTTATGGGTTGAAGGTGACTCCCAAGTTGTGATCAATGGGCTTCATAAAGGCTTTTGCCCCAGCTAGAAGCACACAAGAGTTTTAAAAGAAGCTCAAACCTTATGTTAATCTTTTTGAGGAGATTGGTTTCTCATTGCCTCCAAGAAGCAAATTCAGCAGAAAATTATTGTTCAATCATGGGGTGGAGCAAGATCCACTAACAACCCTTTTTAGCAACCATATTGAATCTTGGTCAGGTACAAAGGAGTTTTTAATTTTTAAACCCCTTCAATTTTTTTTGCTAAAAAGGACCATTAGTGGATCTTGCTTTGGTGGGGGCATGTGGCCTTCTCAATGTCTCTGTTGACTACTTTAGTAGGAGTGTGAATTGGACTTTAGGTAGCTAGAAAGACCATTTTAAGTGGATGATTTGTGCAGTTCATGTGAAGTTGGCCAGCCTTTATTATCGCTGCATGTGACCTTTCTTTTTTTATGGCCAATCTTTGCATTCTTGCTCACATTCTATGGTTTGGTGTGGGTGGTGGAAAGTTTAAAGAGTGCCTCTACGAATGGTGGTGTTGTACTAGGATTTTTCTATTTACTCTAGTCTCTAGCAATGGCTCAAAGGTGGAAACCTTTGAAGCCTAGGGATCCCTTTCTCCAAGGTCAAGTCTCTGATAAATGCTTAAATTCCATTTTCAATTGTCCAAGCATAGCAGCTTTGGGTTTTATTAAGGCTAGATTAGGGGACTTGTGCTTGGGAATTTTTTACCCTCCTAGGTCTAAAGCCTCCATAAGAGATGATTTTGAATGCAAATTGGGGCAGGTGGTACCTCTAGTGGCCAAAGGAAACAAAGGCAAAAGAAAAGATTCCTATTGCAATGGCCACCCAAGAGGAGATAAGTTTGGCTTGAAAGAAGACCTTGATGGTTTACAGAGAGCTCAGGGAGTTAGAGATTTTTACACAGATCTCAATAAGGTGGTTGAGTAATTGATGGTCCTTCATAGTTCCCTCCATCAAGCATGGCAATCTAGTTAGGATGAAAGAGAGGAAATCTTCCATGGAGGTAAATTCCTAGCTTTGGACTCAGCTCTGAGTCCCTCATTGGTATGGGAGGTGGTTGAACAAATGCAATGATTGTAAGCACCCAAAATGGAATGAATCAAAATGGCAAGTCCGATGATGACACAAACCCCAATAAGGCTAAAAATGGCATTAACAAAATAAAGATCTAGTAATTAACATGTGTCTCCAAGGTGAGGTCACATTTGTCATGATTTTAAGACTTTCTAGTTGCCTCTAATATCTGCCCCATGTCACTTTGTGTTTCCATATTTATCCTTCCAATTTAATTTCTCTATTCTTTCTATTTGAGCAAATTTTCCACAGCATCTTTAGTACTTTTTCTGCAAATTTTTCCCATCCTCCACAGCCTTGTAGAGTTTACCATGGCTTTCTAGTGTTCATCGTAGTGGATTCTTAATTGCAAAAAGTGACAAACTAATGTAGTAGTAAATTCACTCAGTTTGTTTGTACACGTGATTTCTCTCCAAAATGGGAATTTCTTTTAGTTTCTATTTAATTCCTTCTTTAATAAAGATTCAATTTAGATCCACTTGTGTATGTGACTTTGTTCATGTTTGCTTTACAAAAAGAACAATCTGAGTCACTTTAGTAGGACCTAGAAAATTTAGACTTGTAGCTAACACTCTGCAAAAAATTTCCTTGCTCAACCATTTTTTATTTTGCTAAGAGCCTATTATAACTTTTGCACATTCATACATCATCTAAGCCTAGGTTTCTCTTAGAGCTCTTAACTTTCTTCTCTTCCTCCTCTAGAGATTTACCGACAGTCAGCTGCCAGGGAAGGAGAAGATTAAATAAAGGGATTTGAGGACTTACTACCAAATTGAAGCTAGCTCTATATCGGCAAATATCTGGCTCCAAGTGTGGATATTCCGTTTTAATTAGTCAGCAACAGTTTTCATTGTAGATTAAAAACTTGTAGAAAGATTGTTTGACTTAGTGTAGCTTCATTTCTTAATAATTGTTTTGTGTTTGTTTTATTGCTTGTCATTGTCTATGTTTGTTTGCTTGTTTCAATTCTTGACATCATGAGAGGAAGTAATGTAATGTGCCAGCCAATTTTTTTCAATTTTTGAATGAACACACCAGCACAATAAGCACCCGTTAAGGTTAGCTTAGACCAAAACCAGCAATTGGAAAGTAACTCTTTGCCAAGAATGCGCACTCAATCTCAAGATGAGAATGATGCTGTCATATGGCAAGAGGGTCGTCAGTAGCAACTTGAAAGTATTACAATGCTGAAAGAAGCTCAACGCCAAGAATGTGCTCTCCAACCCAAAGTGGGAATGGTGCTACCATATGGCGGAGGTACTATGAAAAGAAATGCAATGCTGGAAAGTAAACTCGACACCAAGCATGTGCACTCCAAACCCAAGATGGGGATGGCGCTATCATATGGTGGAGATTCTATTGATGACAATGCAGTGCTGAAAGTAACTCATTCATCAAGCATGTGCACTCCAAGCTCGAGGTGAGCTAGGCACTATCATATGATGATGAGGATCTAATGCATTACAAAGAAGACTGAGTGAGGGCCAGTCTCTTCCACAACCGTGGGAATACAATGTAACTTAGCAAGAAATAGAAATGGCTGAACAGTACTACTGTAACAGCCTTACAATGAGAAGAGTTGCCTGCCAAGAACACTGAATTAGAAGTCTATCAATGCTGCAATATTATATAATGTCTCCCCAATGCACAACATGACTCCAATACTCAAACTCAACCCCAAAGACAAAATCTTACAATCTGATATGACTGAACAATGACTGAAAATGCATAACCAGCAACACTGTAACTCACTAAAATGCTCATAACTCTCTCTAGACTTGTCCAAATGACATGAAATCTGATGCAAATGAACACTATGAAGATGGCGACCAGATTCTAATCAAGAAATGACTCTAAAAACTTGTAATTTTATTTTCTAAACATTTGCCAGGCAAAACAGAATGGTACGGCCTCAAGAGGGGCGATTTTTACTAGATAAAATCAAGGACTCCAAAATAAAATCTGCAAACCTGCAAGAAGGGTCGCCCCTAGCTGAGAAATGGATTAGTAAACTACCCAGAACCATATAAAATTTACTCAATGACTTATGAATAAAAACCTCAATCAGCTACAATGGACTAGCAACTCCAAAAACTGACTAAAATGCAAGAAACTCAACTACAATGTGCTCCAATCTTCTCTCAAAGAACAAGAACAGCAATATCTCAACGAGTTGCTATCTTTCAAGGAAGAAGTCAAGCCCAAGCTAGGAGGTATGCATCCCTCGAAGCATTCACTCACCATTTCGGCAGCATATCAATATAATTTGTTCATGAATGAGAAATGAAAAACAAGTGACTCCCTTTTATAGATTTGTGATGATCTTCTAGAAGCCTCTAAAAAGTGTGCCCAAATTCAAATTCCAAGTTGACTTCAATTTCCCCCCTCAAATGGAATCCAAATTCAAATGCAATTTCATTACTTCTCCAAGTCGCCCTTTTCCAAGAATGAAGTAATTCTTTTAATAAAATAATGCTCCTCTCCAAATTGGCGTCCATTTCCCAAGGTGACATTTTCACTTTAGAAATATCAAAAATAACTCCTCATGAGGCATCCAACCCTCAAGTTCCCCCTTTTTTAAAAACAACTTGAAGTTGTGATGCTAGGCTAAGGGGATAAAGTGAAAATATAACATTATTAATTTAAAATAACTCTTCTCACCCAAAAATTGCATCATGAAGCCAAAAATCAACATTTCCACTGAACTGCCTGAAGAGGAAAGCCAACTATACTAAGGCCAATCAGGACCACTGCCAAAAATAGAATTTACTAAAAATAGTAAATTCAGCAAGTTGCTCGGATCAATGTGCAAACCGAACCATTGCAAAGCTCTCTGAAAACCCAGAAAGAATCTGTGATCCAAAATCCCAAACTCCAAGATGTAGCTATCGTAACTTACTAAAAATAGTAAGTCTGGAAAGGTTGCCCGACGCAATTGTATGTCATACCACTGCGAAGCTCTCTTAAAACCCAGAAGGAATCCAGAATCCAAACAGCCAAACTTCAACATGCAAACCCTCGAATCTTCAAAAGAAACCACCAAGCAGCCTAAAACCCTAATTCTACCTCTGACTAGCCGACAGCACACCGGGGATAGGCTATCAATCACTAGAAATTGTAGTGCTAAAAATGGGGACATTACAGTCCACCCTTCCCGAAATTGCTTGTCCTCAAGCAATGTCACCACAACTCTAGAGAATTTAGAACTGATCACTACCAAAACGAGTATGATCCCAGGGTCCCATGCCCGTCTCAGGAAGGACACACACACATATGTATGTGTATATATACATATGTGTGTGTGTGTGTGTATATATATGTGTGTGTGTGTGTGTGTGTGTATTTAAATATATATATGTGTGTGTGTGTGTGTGTTATTGCATTCATTTAATTGAAAAAGAAAAAAGTGTTGTGCAAATGGAAGCTGCAATACCTTGGATAGATATAGCTAGAAAGATGGCACAAATCTTTTAAAACTGAATCCCAAAATCATATATAAAATGCTGACTGAATCAAAGGTTGTTATTGAACATGTTAACAATCGCTGGAAACTTAAGGAAGATGAATTAAACTGGAAAACAATATTTAAGTGGAATTGGAATAATGTTATGGAACCAAAAAAAGCTTGTTTTAAATGGATGTCGCTGTTACAAAAACTGTTGATCTCCTTTCATGATTCAAATATAGAATTATGTAGAAAACCTGAGAACATTGATCACATTTTTTCTAATGTTTCTTTGCAAAAGAAATTTGGATGATGTTTTGTTCTGGTATGAATGGTTAGGGGGAAATAGGAAATATCAAAGTTCAAAAAATCCTAACTGGGCAAATAGAAGGGGTTGATAAATCTGTGAATTTATTTTGGTTATTGTTGTCTACTGAAGTTCTATAGTTGTTATGGAAAGCAAGTAACGAGGATTCAAGGCAGGATGAGAGTCCTTACTGGGTCTTCTAGAAGACTCATTTTTTTCAATGTTTCTATGCAGGTAACAGTTACATTGGAGATCTCAAAAGCAGAATTTACAAAACTATTGAAAATGATAAGGTTGTAATCAGCAAGGAAGAGATTAAATATGTCAGGCATTGGCCTTTTGACTCAAAAAACAGCAGACCATTCAGAGAGAACTACCTGAACTTTGAAAGGAAATACAATAACAAGTACAGCTTGGATACTCTGAAGGACTTGGGGCTACAAGGCCGAGGTTTCATGAAAATCAGGATGAAGACATGGTAGTTGTGTTGGCGTAAAAACTAACACCTCTGGAGTGCAAGTTGGTACGAACAACTATGCACACTGCATAATGAGTGCTCTTCAAATTAGGAAGGGAAGCTCCCTTGTAGTGCTGGAATGCGTGGAAAAGAAAAGTAATCTAAGTCCTATCTTTTTGTTCTCAACTGGAAGAGGCACAAGGTGAAGAAAACCAAGAACATTGCAGCTAAGGATTTTCCGGTTTCGCAAATCATTAACTACAACTAAACTAACTACTTTAAATCTATCCAATTCCCTCAAGAAAACAAAGCATGAGGAAATGGAGCAAGAATGTTCTATACGATAAACTTCAAGTACAGTCTCACAACGTGAAGGCAAGGTGGGCTCAACTATTTGCTTGGCTGGGAAGAAGTTTATTGGAAACGACAAATATACGATAAACTGGGTACAGATTCACAACGTGAAGGCAAGGTGGGCTCAACTATTTGCTTGGCTGAATAGGTTTATTATCACTCACATCATACGATAAGCTTTAGGTACAGATTCACAACGTGAAGGCAAGGTGGGCTCAACTATTTGCTCATCTAAATAGGCTTATTAGAAACAAAACATAAAGGATAGCCAACTAGGACAGTAAATTGCATAGACGAAACATGCATACATTCTACGATCAAACTAGCCACTATATTTAACTAAGATAAGCATTCACCATGATAACAACATGAAACACCAATGGCATAACAATTCATCATCATAATAAATGCTTGTGAATAGATACAGAAATAGCAATATTACAGGCAAGGTGGGCACAGCATATATTACTCTCGTGCAAAAGTTATTTACAAATGAGTTGAAAGCTCTTATTTATAGACATCAAAAGGTGTAGGGAACCCTAAAATCACCTTGAGTCAACTATAGTCTTGCAAGCATGCAAGATTTTATTGATAAACCCTAATAAAGTAAACTATACAGTTAACTGAAAAGCTACCATCAGTTAACCGAAACATCTAATCTAAATGGACAATGTGCAAGCATGCACGTCCTTATTGAAAGCAAGTTAACTGGAACACTACCATCAGTTAACGAAAACCCTAAATGAAAGTCTAACTCCTACGAAGATAATTCCAAGACATGTGCATGCATGAAATCAGCAAGAAGAACTCAAGACTGAAAGTCGAGTTAACTGTTGCTCTTGACTCTATCCTTAAAACTAACTGCAAGTCACAACTAACTGATTACTCCCATTCATCACGGTCTATCACCTCGCCCAGGAATTGGTCGATTGCACTGTCCTCTGGGACTTTGACGCTCTCCACGATGATAACCTGCCTCTGACACTTTGTGTCACCATCTCTGATCCCCCGCATGCATTCTCTAACCTCTTCAGTTGCATTTTTTAAACTAGTTCTCATTGAAGTGATCCAACTTGGATGCCACAAGATCTCTATCAAGATATCATGAACAAGCTTCTGGAACTCAGTTTGCATAGCCTCGAGATCAACGTAGACACCATCTTCACGAAGATAATGGCACGGGATCTGAATGACTTTGGCGGCTTTGTAAATGGAGTGATGACCTCTATTCCCTCTGTAGCTTAAAGCTTCTAATGCTTTTCTTGATTCCTCTCAATGAAAGAGTATTGCATGATGAAACCGCGAAGCTTGACCGCAAACACTCTAGTTGCGAGAAATACACGCGAACTTGTTGCACACGCAGAATTTCAACAGTGTCCAACCCTCTAAACTGGCCTTTGAAGGCTATCAGCTATACGAGGTATGAAACCATGTGAACCTTGGGTGACTATGCCTGTCAAAATGTCTGAATCAACCCTCTGGATGCACTTGATGCAAATCTGTGTTAGTCATTCTAAAAAACATGAATTAAGACCGATTTGGTCTTGAATTCAGTCTGGTTGAATTGCATTCTAAAAAAGTTGCCTGTTGACTGTGAACATGACTATCTAACAACTTTTCTGGAAAGGCTGAAAAAAACTTTGGATGAGGCTAAAAATACCCTATTGAGGGGAAAATTTTCGAAATTTTTATGGAACATGGGTTTTGTGAAGAATTGAATTATAAGCAAACCCAGATCAATAAAAATTCGAAAAAGTGAGTTTTAGCTAGGCATGTGGAGGTTTTTCAGTTGAGAAAAGCAAGGGTTCTAGAGCTTCCCGGAGGGCAATTTTTTCGTGAAAATCTAGAACATGGGTTTTGTGCACAACGGAAATCTAAGGCAACCCAGATAACTCGATTTTGAAAAAGAAGTGTTTTGACCCACACGCAAAGGAATTCTCAAAAAAAGCACAGAGCTTTAGAATAAAGCTGCGGGGCAATTTTCTCAAAAAAAATCTAAAACATGGGTTTTGCTGCTATCGCTGAAGTATATGAACCCAGATGATCAGACTCTGAAAATTTTGCCGTTTTCTTTGACATGCGAAGAATACCTAAGACGAGAATAGAAGAAATTAGACAGAAGATAGAAGTTTGTTTTTCTTTGTTTATTCTGCTTATGTAGAAAATCGCCTATGCTTGACCAAGATTTGATGAAACCTGCATGCACTGAAAAATTTAACTCTGGAAAAACGATCTTTTGAACAATCTGGACCTGGCATTGAAAAATTGAACTCAAAGCACCTTCGAATCTTCAACTACTCAAGAAATTCCCCTTTGCTCTGAACTCTGATATGAGAATAATGGCAACTTTGAAGACTTAAATAAATAAATTCAAGCTTAAAAACGTCTATCCTCATGCAAATAGGTGCCACCTCAAAAAAATATTGGATTAAATCCTAATTGGACCATAAAAATTCGACTTAATTCTGATTGGGGCTTAAAAAGCTAACTGAAAGTCAACTTTTCCCTAAAAATGGCGCCACCCTTCATGGAACTCGCCATGCAATTCAATTAACTGAACATGCATGCATAAAATCGCCTATTTTAAGCAATTAAAATAATCCCCTCAAAGTCGAATTTTTAAATATTAAAATAATATTTGTAATCCCACCTTTCATGGGCGCCTCTTCAACTTGAGTTCAAAAAGTCAACCTTTGACTTTAGGCAATTTTCCAGACGTCATTTTAAATGAAAATTTGGATTTTCAACTCTCACCGGAGCCTTTGTTCAAGCATTGACTCTGATTGACTGCCATCACCAATCAACTGGCTGACAATTGCATTGCAGAGCAGGACCAACTCTAATCAAATCACTCGTTGAGACTGCAATCATAAAACTAAGATCAGAGACCTCAAAAAACCAAGCGCCCTTTGCAAAAGCTACGCTTTTTCTCAGACTTAGCCATATTTTCATCAATTTCATTCCTTACGAAGGTAAACTTGAGTCCCTCTGAAATATTCCGAGCCAAATTTTTTTCGTTTTTTTTAATTAACAGATTACAAAGCAGTGCACCCGTTAAGGTTAGAGGAGAAAACCAAAACGTGCAAGAAAGCAACTCTAACCAGAATGGCGCCGACGATGGCGAGCATTGGTCAGAGGATCTTCCTATTCTAAATGCAGGAAAGAACTCGACGTCAAGTATGTGCTACCCAATCCAATGCGGAGTGAGGGGCGACCATATGACGGAGTGAAAACTAAAAGCAATGCTTGAAAGAAACTACTGAAAGTTGAAACACTCAACACCCAGAATGTGCTTGCTGACCCAGTGTGGGTAAGTAGCGACCATAGGGCGGAGATCTATCTATTACAAACTTCAAATGAAATTGAGCAATACAAATTCAAATCAACAAGCTGAGGAATGACTGCCAGTACTACTGGACAGTTTACAATTTAATATCATACGCCTGTCAAGATGTTAGAGCTGGAAATATGAATCATTACAATACAATAAAATCTCTCTTGGCTGAGTTCAAGAGGCCACATCAAATCATTACAAATATTGAAATTAACATTCTGTTTTTCTGTTTTCCACAAATCTGTACTTTGTAATTAAAAACAGCAGCCTATGAATTGATTCAAAAGCTCATAGCTCCCTTACAACTCACTCAAATTGCCCAAACTAAGATGCATAAGACTAATATGATGATGGCGCCCAACCCAACAACTTAACCCGGACTCAATATGCAACGAATGTTTAATGCACGAATCCCAAGAAGGCTGAAAAGGTACGGCCTTGCTGAGAAAGGCGATTTCACTTTAAAAAATACTGCAAGCACTATAAAATCTATAAACTGGAGAATATGATTGCTCTTGACAAACAGAGAGAATGAGACGATACCCAGAAAGACTATTTTTGTATTTTTCAAGATATGAGTAAAACATGCAATCTGCTGTAGTAAATGATGCTAAAATGCTGAAACACTAAAATGCCCAAAACAGATTCAACAATGCAAGAAGCTAAACACAATGCTCAAACTAAATGCACTCACAGTACAATGATTCACCACTAGATGTTGTCTTCCAAACACGAAGTGATGCCCAAGCTAGGAGGCCTTCATTCCTCGAAGCAGTCCCAGAGCCAATCCGGCAGCATAACAGTATATTTTCCAAACGATGCCAAAATGATGAACCAAGTCCTCCTTATATAATTTCCTGCTGACTTCATGAAACCCTAATCTCTTCTTCAAGTCAAAACCCTAATCCTTTTTAAGGAATGGCGTCCTTTTTCTTTCAAATTCAATATTGACCATTTTAATTAAATTCGATATTTTAATCATGGCGTCCACTTTAGAGCTTGGTTTTGACTTTAGAAAAATAAGAAATAATCCTTTATGAAGGCGCCACCCTCAAGACCACTTTTTTTAAAACAACTTGAAGTCATCAGACTAGGCCAAGGGGGTCAACGTTATAATATAATATTAAAACGTGACTTTAATTAATTAATACAACTTATCTCTCCAAATGCGCCCCTAAGCCATCAATGAGCAAGCCAACTGATCAAACTGACATAGGAAGTCAACCATGCTGGACCCGACTGTTGAACTGCCAAAAATAGAATTTACTAAAAATAGTAAATTCCGGAAAATGCTCTGAATGCCGAGATGAACATACCCCTGCGAAGCTCTCTGAAAACCCAGAAAGAATCCGCCATTGAATCCATCATCTCTGAGCAATGACCTCCTCAAAAATAGGAAACCCTAATTTATCTTCCGACTAGCCTTCGGGTTCCCAAAGAAAAGGCCAATGGTTACTAGAAAGATTAGGTTTGAGAAGGGGACATTACACCCTCGTAACTTATGCTCAGCAAAGTTTCAGGACTGGATAATTGGTTCACTACGGAGCTGGCTCCGTTTCACGAAACAACTCCAAGAAAGCACTTCTTCAAATTTCAACATCTGATGAGTCAAAATCAAGGGCGCCTTTTTCAAAATGTGCTCCTTTTACTCCAGAGAGCCATTTTCTCATCCGCCAAACCTCAAACTCTGAGGCAACAAATTATCTCTTACGATAAAGCCGAGCCATGGAGATGGACCTGCTACGGACGAGATGACCGCTCTGAGATCACGGAAAAGAGGCATTTAAAGACTCAAAGCGACCGCTTTTGAAGAAATGTATACCTTTGCTTTTCCTCCGGAATAGACAAGATTTAACACCGGTTGTTCATCTAAAAGTGACTTCTAGCTTCTCAGTAACTCTAATTGACGTGCTAACGGTGCAACGCAAAGTTGGACTAGGTGTGAAACAAACCTCAAAGATGTCATTTGATCAAAAGCCTTCATCTGATCCCTCAAAAAGATGGGCGCCCCTGGCTTAGAGGCGCGCTTTTCCTTCCAATGTTAGCCATTTTTTCATTCTTCTCATTACTCGTTGAATCTCCCGTAACAGGAGCTAAACACGTCCTGCTGACTGGCTGGATAGCTCATCGCAAAGCTGACAGGATCTTAGACAATGTTCTTGGAAGTGACAAACCTCAAAAATAGAATATGGACCTTCAAAAGCTAGGGCGCTTTTTTCAAAATGTGCTCTTTGCTTCAGAGTTTGAAAAATTTGATGATTTTCATCTCGATTTTGAATTTTTCCAAAATTCTCCAGTATCTTCATGACATCAGAATGACTCAAAGTCCATACTTAAATTGCCCCAAAAACAAACTTCTGACATCATTTTAACAAGGTTTAGACTCTTTCAAGCAAAATGCCTTAATGAAGCAAAAAATCTGGTTTGGGTACAACAAGTTGAAATAATAAGATCCAATTCCGATTTGTCTAACATAGAGCCTCCGTTGGGGTACTTTGACATGGATAGTGGAAGTGAAAGCAGAAATGACTGTAATGCCCCTCCATTAAAAATTGATGAATAGATAATACTATAAAAATGTAAATCAATACTAGGATATATTATCTCTTTTGGCCTTGCATGGCAAAATTTTCAGATTGTAAGAACTCTAATGAACAGGACTAATGTATAATCCCTTTTGGGGTTGTTTTTGATAAACTATAATTAATACAAGTGAGGTTAAAATTAGATTAATTCATTTAGTTCAAACGAGTAGATTACATTTGCTTTAATCTTTTTCACTAGATTAAGTTATTTATTTAAAGCATGCAAACACCAAAAACATTTTAAAATCATAATAACAAAGGAATTTAAACATCTTCAACATCTTTGTCCAATCAAACAAAAGCCTTCAAACAAATTCAGTATAAACAAACAAATACATACAAACAAAACATCAAACAACTTTGAGAGTGAAACTTGCAATCTAATGTGCCCTTGGGTTCCACTAGAATTAGAACAAGAGTTACTAAAAGAGGTTTTTCTTGTTCCTATCTCTCTTGCTCAAGCAAATTGACATTTTAGAAGAACCAGTGAGGCAAATCACAATCCCAGCTATTACAAGAACACCTCCACCTAGACAACTAGCACCATTCATACATCTCTCGGTACCTCATCCTTAGGCACCACAAGATCAAACCAACCACCCACTTATCCATTTCAAGGACTCTCAATTCACCTTCTCTTGTCATGAACACAACCATAAACATCCAATCATCCATCCACAATAGTGTGTGCCAAATTTCATGCTGATAGTGGCTATTTAGGACATTGTGGACTAGAATGTGGATTTTGATGGTGATGTAGGTGGTTGGAAAGTCTACTAGAATCCTTTTTTTATGGTATGTTTTTGCTGAGCATGTGGCAGTCTCTGGTGCGATCTAGTTGGGTGTTATTGGCAGTCTTCCTGGCTCTTTTGTTTAGCATTCTTCTCTCTTGGTAGTTCTCGGCTAGCTATGTGTGGGTTATCTGACCTTGTAGTTGTTTTGTACATGTGTATCTCTTTTGACCATTTGTGCCATTTTATCTGCAACTGTTTTATCCTAAGTGAGGACCCCCAAAAATCCCCCACTAATTAATTAAAAAAAAACAGCACCCGCAGTAGCTAAAAAATGTTCACACTCTCTTGCTAAAAGTAGAGACTAGAAAGCATGAGTAAAACACAAAAAACTTAGAATTGGGATTACAAACACAAGGTTAAGCAAATCTAGAGGAAAACACATACAAATTTACAATGACTCCCTTGATGAAATCTGCAATACAAAGTCTGTAACTTTCAATAAAGACAATTAAATTTATTTCCACAACACATAAACAATATCACATAGAAGCTTGAACAATAATTTAAGCAAAAAATAGGCAAAAAAATTACAATTTTAAGAAAATATAACTCCCAAAAAGCACTAATTTATAAGTTTTTTACAATCTTTCACATGAGAAATAATAAAAAAACTAACCAGAACTTCTATGCCATGAATACTTTTCTTGCACACAAACAAGCTTATTATACAATTTTAGCCCACAAATCCAATATCTAAATCAAGAAATCTTTAATGAAAACAGATATCTCTATAAATAGAATTCTAGAAGGAGGTCATCTAAAAAATAGATTTCTCATAATATAATTATCTTCTCATAGATAGTGGCAACTAAAATTAGCATGGGCTATAAAAAGCTCAAGCTAAAAATAGCCAAATTGACACTTGCCTCCTGCCAATGATTCTAATGAAGCTCTTCCCCTCAAACCATGCAAAATTCTCTAAAGAAGAAGACCTAAAACCTGATAGCCAATCATGGTGACTTGAGTTTGATTCCTTCCTCAAAACATGTGCAATTCAATGTCCTATACTTGGATCCTATTCATGATGAAGACAAGTGTTGATCCTTGGGCAACTATGATGGAGCTTGAGGAATCTATCATCAACAACCAACAAAATGCTAAGGAAGTTTGCTTCAAATGCATCCTTTTGTAGACTTTAACTTCTCCATGTAGAGGGTGTGCTTTTGCGTCTTCCTTACACTTTTTGTTATAATTTGGCATTCACTTTGTCACTTATGTGTCTTTCTCTCAACAAGTGCAATTTTTACTTAATTTTTTTATTTGAATTTTGTTACCAACCTCCTAGGGGCACACTTGAGTACTTGGAAGCATTTTTTCATGTTTTCAATTTGATATTTTGACACTTAAGTGAATTTAAGAGCCCCTTGCACTTTTTCATCTAATTTTTCATTGACAACTTGTTATCCAGCCTCTAGAAGTGCACTTGAGCACTTGGGAGAAAATTTTCATATTTTCACTTTGATAATTTGACACTCAAGTATATGTAGGCACCACTAGAGGGTATGATACACTTTTGTCATGTTTGCAACTTAAAATTTTGACATTTGAGTCATGAGGGTGGCACCCAAGCGTCTTGGAGTCACGTTTTGATCTAATTTCATTTTAGAACTTTCTTAGATGAGATTGCTACCTGCACCTCATTCTTAAGTTATGAAGATGGTATGGAAGTCAAGATCTACAACAATGTGTAGTGACCAACCCTGGTTTTTTTTATTTTTTTTTGTTGACTATGATGTGTTTGCTGATATGTTTTGTTTGTTCCTTTTTCACATGTTTGCATCATAATAAAGCATGCATAGGAAACATTGCATGGAAAGGAAATTACAATGAAATAACTACATTTTTTCGTATAGAACCATAACAAATCATGATAGCAAATGGAGACAAATGAATTTCAGACTTCAAGATATATTTTCAGACCTGATACAGTGCATTGCAGATTTCATAACAGGCTTATAACAAAAACAAATGCTTGCAAACTCGCATCAAATGATAGATACAATAGTTGCCAATGAACACAATGAGCTTCACGCCATATAACAGCTGCATGGACTCAAAAGAAGGGCAGAATACAGGTCTATACAACAGCAGACCTAATCATGCACAAACCCCAAGAGGCATGGCTCCCTAGGAGGGGCGATTTGCCCTCTAAATTCAATGCTTCAACAATAAATTCAAGTGAGTACTTGAAATGCGGTGCCCAAGAGAGAGAATCCAATGAACCAATGCCCAAAATGATTTGCAAACCACACACGGAGTTATGTATGAGTTTCACCTTCAGACACTGTCAAAATATGAGTTTCTAGAATTCTGGAAATGTAAATCAAACTTCTGAAAATACCCCTAAGCGCCTCCAAAACACCACCAAAATGGAGCATAATCCCAAGCGCACACAAACCAACAATCCCACATCAAAAAACCAAGAAGATCTTCATTGTTCGACCTCCAAATAAAACAGAAATCAGAACTCTGTAAATAGCCAATGTGATCCCTGAAGTAGAATCACCCTTCCCCAACTAGGGTGGATCTTTCACCACCGAAACTAGCTACAAACGGTGAGGGTTTTCGTCCTCAACTCGCAAAAAATAGAACCCTAGAAGCATTCCAGCAGCATTCTATTATGTTGCCAAAAGATAGATGATGAAATGAGAGCCAAAGAGATGCTTTTATAGAGGTAAGAGGGAAATTAGGGCAACCAGGTTCGAAATATTTTCCCTCCAAGACTCCCATGCCCCCCTCCATGAACTTTTGATTTATTTCAAAATCCTTATGTCTCCCGTAGAGTGGCGTCCACCTTTTGAGGCTTATATTTGGCCTTTAAAAAACAACTTATTTAACACTTTTACCTAGGTGTGAGACAAGGTACTTTTTAATGATCCCAAGACCTTCACTTAAGTTATAAAGTGACTTTATAACATAAGTGACGAAAAAATACAAATATTAATTTAATTAACCTTAGACTCACCAACACCCAAACAGGGAATATAACACTGCTAGAGTAACAAAGGCCAAGACCAATTACCGAAAATACAATTATTAAAATTATCAACTACTAAAAATAGTAAGCGTTCCCAAACACCAAATTGGCAAAATCTAAGATGTGCTAAGACTTACTATAAATAGTAACCCCTACCAGAAAAGCACCAAAAACCACCACAAAGTTCATACAGGCTCTGAGTCCCCTAACCAATGCCACTTAGCCTACGAGAACCCTAGAACAAGCTAATGGAGCTCTCCAACTGATTAGGTGCAAGAAGGGGACATTACAGTCCTCCCTCCCCAAGCAATTGCAACTCTAGGTGCTGTAATATTTGTTCACTCTCCCAAGTAGCATCCTCCACTAGCAAATTCTTCCACTTCACAAGATACCCCTTAATCACCCTCTTCCACAAAGTACGCTCCCTCACCTCAATCACAACCTCAAGAAACAATATCAACTTGCCTTCCTCATCCAAAGGAGGCAACTCTGTAGAAGGAACCACATTTTGACCAAGTGCCTTTTTAAGGCGAGAAACATGGAAGATATTGTGCACCTTGCTACTCTCAAGTAGCTCCAACTCATAAGCCACCTCTCTGATCCTCCTGGTGACTCTGAAGGGACCATCAAAATGGGGCTTAAGTTTTTCTAACCCACTTTTCTTGAGAGTGGATTGTTTATAAGACCGCAACCTCAAATAAACCATGTCTCCAACCTCAAAAGCCCACTCAATGCAATACTGATCAGCATACAACTTCTGCTGATTCTGAGCATATTGTATATCATCTCTCAGAGACCTCATGATATCCTAACTCTCCTGAAGAAGATCTTTGGCCTTGGTAACCCTGCAATCTCCAAAGAGCAAATCAACAAAGATGGGAGTTTCATAACCATACAATTCCATGAATGGAGACATCCTCATGGACATATGGAAGGTAGAGTTGTAACAGTTCTCTCCCAAATGCAACCACTTAACCCACACCTTCTACTCCCTTGAAACAGAGTTGCACAAGTAACCTTCCACCCATTTGTTAACCACCTCAACTGGCCCATCAATCTAAGGATGATAGCTAGTGCTAGGAGTCAACTCTGTGCCACATGGTCTAAATAACTTTTGCCAAAACAAGCTCCTGAACTTGTTGTCCCTATCACTAATGATGGTCTTAGGTGTTCCATGAAGCCTAAACATCTCTCTAAGGAACAAATTTTCCACTTGCACCGCTGTATACCCTGCTAGTATGGCAAAAAAGTGAGCAAATTTGGTCAATCTATCCACAACCACATAGATACTATCCTTCCCCTACACCTTGGGGAGCCCTATGATGAAGTCCATTGATATACTTTCCCACTTCTGAGTAGGAAAGGGTAAGGGCTGCAATAAACTAGCAAGGTAAGTATGTTCGTTTTTGTTTTATTGGCACACTTGGCACTCACGAACATACTTGAGAATGTCATCTTTCATCCCTTTCCATTAGAATCTCTCACAGACTTGAATGTATGTCTTATAGTATCCAGGATGACCAACCATAGGAATGTCATGAAAAGCCTTAAAAATCTGCACTCTCATCTTAGATTCAAGAGCTAACCAAATTCTTTCCTTGTAATATAAAAGACCATCCCTTACCTAGTACTTATCATCATGTAATGAACCATCACAAATGTTGTTTGCAAGTGCATTTTTGGCATAATCAGCCTGTATTCTCTCCTTCCAATCTGCTGATATGACTGAAATAGAGCATAAATGTGGCCTTCTAGACAAGGTATCATCCACAACATTCCTCTTCCCTTTGTCATACCCCTGAAATTTGCTTACCCATTTTTGCTGCCTCTCATTGAGATCCCATTGATTAAGTAAGTATTTTACGCTGTTATGATCAGTTTTAACAACAAATCTCCCTCCAACAAGGTAGTGTCTGAATTTAGCTAAGGCATGCATGATTGCCAACATCTCCTTGTCATAAATGGAGTATGCTCTCTCACCTCCTCTCAACTTCCTACTCTCAAACACTATGGGATGTTTGTTCTGCATGAGGACAGCTCCTATACCTTCACCCGATGTGGTGTCCCTTGCTAGATTTGGTGTTTATTTTCAGTTTTCTGCCTTGGACATTTCGTCAAACAGTTTGTTGACGAAATCTTTTCTGCTGGTAAATGGTTTTTTGTTTGTTTTCTCTTGAAGTGATGATGAAATACATATAAGAGTCTTGTCTAAGCAATACTGAATGACCTCAAATTGCAACTAGGATGAATATGCAAGTCTTTTAATGAATTCCTAGTGCATATAGATGATTGTCATTCCTTAACATAAACAACAACAGCAGATAGGAATTTTGTCAAACATTTGCCATTCCAACTACAATTTTCATTATAACTTAAATACAAAGTACAGTATGGCAGTAGTTCTTTTAACAAGCATATCATATGCAAGCCATCAAGTTTCTGAGTCTATTGAATTCTAAATGGCCACGGTGTCATAATATCAAGATACTTTGTATGCAAGTCTAATATCAAACTACCTGAGACAAGATTTACAAGACTACAGTGACTGATGTTAAAGCAGCTGTTACAAACTTGTAATTGCTTACAAACACAGTGCAATAAAAATGTAGAACCTGAGAGAGACTAGCAGCAACTTCACATAGTCATGACAATGCAAAAGATGTACAATCATAAATGAAGAGAACCTGGAAATGTATGGACGAAGGCTGCAAGCTCCAGCAATGGGAGACTCAATCGCTTCTTCCACCAATGATGATATGTTGACACGTTATCCTCCAGCTCTATGTGCTTTAAACAAGAACCCCCTTCCAGAACTACGCTAGATGTATTTTGTCTTTATTATTAAAGACGTCCTCCAATAGCCGTTCTCCAAAGTGGCGCACAGGCTGATAATATTATCGGACCTTCCCCAATACTGACGTTTTAGACTTCTGATGTGTTGGAACTTCTCTTTCACAAATGCGAATAGATTGCTAAATGCAACGGCTAAAATAATCTCATCTTTGTCTTTTACAAATTTCGTCCCTATCCCAAGCAGCTCCCATACAATTCTTCCAAATATTTGATTTGCTTGCTTGACTTATTCCAAGCAACTCCCAATTAAAATCGTTGTCTCTCTTTAAATTTCGTCTTTATTCCAAGATAGACAAACTGCGATTTTATCTAAGTGTCGATCCTTTGTCTTTACTAAATGTTCATATACCGTCCACCTCAAATATAATTCTGACGCTTCACTTGTTTGTCTTATCTGCAACATCAAAAGGACGGCCTTCTACAAATATTTGCCTTCTTTGTCTTATTCAAATTGATGCAATCCTACAGTACTGAAATCTACAAATGATAAATTCGATATGCTCCAAATACCTGACTGAAAAGATCTTTCCCAGAATTATTCAATCGATCCCCTATATGCCAAATTTGGTCATTGACCATTAAACTTTGGCAATATCGAACTAGCACTGCAATGAAGGAGCTTGATAATAAACCAGCTATCACAACTATCTAGTTAGGGCAGTAATACAACAACTACTGCACCTGTAAATTCTCCAATTAAGCACAAGTAGAAACCCTGGATGGATTTCTCAACTCCAGCTAGGGTTGATCTTTCACAACCGAACCTGGCACTCTAGAGTCTTCAAACCCTCGAGCGAATCTTAAGCATTTAGCTTCAGCTATTTACCACGCAGGTAATGAGAAATGATAACCAAATCAAGTGTGTCAAATGCTTAGCCAACAGCTTCTTAAATAGATTTCTCAATGCCTTATCAAGAAGCTTCTAGAAGGAATATTATTCTATTCCTCAAGTGACTTTTATTATTTTATTTTCAAAGTCACTTAAGTCACTTTATATTAAATTAATTAAATAATAAGTCATTCCTTATGATATTAATTTATTGGAATAACTTAATAAATAATTAATTTAATATACCTCCAATTCGGGGACATGACAGTCCCCCTTTCCCAAAGATTGCTTGCCCTCAAGCAATCTACAACTGCCATCGCATCTGATCCCCGAGTGTCAACTCATCTGCGCCTATCCACCATCCACTTGGATCCCAAATGATCCTACAGCATGTGCAATCCCATAACATCTATGTGTAACTGGAACCCAAGAAGCAGTCAAACTTTATCAACCAATGAAACCATCCAACCAGCGATGGAAATCCTGGATCCCCGCTATATGAATCAACTCCATCTGAATTCCACTGTGCAACTCTAATACCTCCCCCCTAAAATCCCATCTGACCAAATCTCAAAACCCTGCTTCTGGGAGCAATCTACTGGAAGGGGCCAAGTAAGAGACTTGGACTCATCACCTGAAGTCGAGAAAGTATCGCACCATAGTGAACCTGAATACCGCATATTCAACCCACCTCTCTGCACCAACAATGACATAGTCAAGTCCTGTATATGTGGGTTGAAAGTGAACTGATGCGCATGCCTCAAGATGCAATCGAGGTGGAACTCTCCTGCTTGTGCTAATGGTATACCCGAATAGTCAGGTGTACTCCATCCAATATTGCCATCCTCAGAAGAAGACTCACAACTCAAAATAGGATGTGTTGGTCTCGCAATGACATCATCAAAACCTTTCCCACCAAGCAACTGCAAGTGTCCTATCTCACTTTCGGGAGTGAGAATAATGTCATCATGAATGCCATCTACTACCTGGAGAGAGGCTAGAACAACATCAAGGTCTAATGTGCAACCCGTCTTCTTCTGAGAAGACTGACCAATGTCAATCTCAAAAGTACCGATGTAGAGCCTTGTGCTCAAATCTTCAATTGCGCTCGAACCTGCAGCCAAGATTGATGTGTTTGTATCATCAACAATCCATCCTACACCAAGAGGTCTCCTGCAGATGTGAAAGATGTCAATCTTAGGTGCATAGAAGCACATGCCAAACTCCAACAAGCTGCTGGTATAAGTCAGAACAGCACCACGCAACCTATGAATCATATCCATGATGGAGCAAAGAGTACCTCTACTATCAAGGGATGATAAGAGCTCATCATCAATTTGTCCCTTAACACCAAAGCGACAATCCCAACTCCCGCTATCCATCTCAACTGCTGTTGTCCTCAAAGTAGTACTGTCATCAACCCATGGTAAAGCTGGAATACAACTGTCTTCACGCCTAGCTCTAAACCATAGACTGAAGTCAACCAGTAATTCAAGCATGCATCTATCACCAACTGATTCCTCTTGCCTAACCATCACAAGAGGTGTTGCATCTGTATCCTGAATGTGAAAGCTAGGAGATGTCGTGCTACTTTCCTCTTCCTGTGTCCTGGCTGCCATAGGTGACTGAGTCTCTGCTGAACATAATGAATCTCAAGCCAAAATCAACTCCAAGCAGAGCTCATCCACATGAACCTCTGATTCCTGAAGAGCTAACTAAGTGTTCTTCAGAGAATCGCTGGTAACCATAAGCTCGTGAGAAAGCTTATCTACCTCATCTTCTTTCCTTCTCAAAGCATCTGAATAGACCTCAACGAGATTGAGAAGGTGATCCCGATCCAAAAGAAGGTGCAAATAGTTTGTTTTCAATATTCCCATACCTTCTTTGATTGCCTACAAATCCTAGGAAGACTCTGCATCAACTCCCTGAACCATCCAAAGATGATTCTCAATCAGCTTATATAGTTTGTCATGATGAGATAAGGCTGCCACAATCTCATCCTCATTCACCTTCAACTGGTTTCCCCAACTATGAGGACTATGGGGTGTAAGAGTAGCCTCTTCTTCACATGAAGAAGTCTCTAATTGCACTTGATATTCTCTTTCTATAAAGTCTTGTATGCTCTCATGCTGATTGGGGTTTGGGATAGCGCTAATCCCATCAACGTCCTGAGCAGGTGTCCAAATACAGGAGGACTCATGTTGCTCCACGTACTCATCATCATCCTACTTAACTGAACCATCAGGTGATAGCATGTTATCCTCCTGAAGAGAAGATGGGACCTGTAATCCAACTGATATCAACTCTTCCACAGTCAACTACTCCTTGAACCTCTCAATTTTCTAATCAACCAATCTTCTTGTGAAATTATATGCATGTTGCAATCTCCGATCATACTTAACACTAAGGTCCATGTAATCATCAAATGAAATTTGAGCACGAAATTCCGCTTCAGATGCCTTATAATTTCCATAAATTTCCCAAAAGATTTCTTCTTCATTGAAAGGCTCCCTGAGAGTAGCCATGGTGTTCAACTGAAATTTTAGATAGTTGATACCAATTCAACTCTACCCCAGCAGGGTGGCAGGATCCAAGCTGTGGTGTCCCTTGCTAGATTTGGTGTTTATTCTCAGTTTTTTGCCTTGGACATTTTATCAAACAGTTTGTTGACTAACTCTTTTCTGCTGGTAAATGGTTTCTTGTTTGTTTTCTCTTGAAGTGATGATGAAATACATATAAGAGTCTTGTCTAAACAATACCGAATGACCTCAATTGCAACTAGGATGAATATGCAAGTCTTTTAATGAATTCCTAGTGCATATAGATGACTGTCATTGCTTAACATAAACAACTACAGCAGAGAGGAATTTTGTCAAACATTTGCCATTCCAACTACAGTTTTCATTATAACTGAAATGCAAAGTACAGTATGGCAGTAGTTCTTTTAACAAGCATATCATATGCAAGCCATCAAGTTTCTGAGTCTATTGAATTCTAAATGGCAACGGTGTCATAATGTCAAGATACTTTGTATGCAAGTCTAATATCAAACTGCCTGAGACAAGATTGACAAGACTACAGTGATTGATGTTAAAGCAGCTGTTACAAACTTGTAATTGCTTACAAACACAGTGCAATAAAAATGTAGAACTTGAGAGAGACTAGCAGCGACTTCACATAGTCATGGCAATCCAAAAGATGTACAATCATAAATGAAGAGAACCTGGAAATGTATGGACGAAGGCTGCAAGCTCCAGCAATGGGAGACTCAATTGCTTCTTCCACCAATGATGATATGTTGACACATTATCCTCCAGCTCTATGCGCTTTTAACAAGAACCCCCTTCCAAAGTTGCGCTAGATGTATTCTATCTTTATTATTAAAGACGTCCTCTAGTAGCCATTCTCCAAAGTGGCGCCCAGGCTGATAATATTATCGGACTGTTGTACCCAAAACCAAAATTTTTGCTTCACTAAGGCATTTTGCTTAATTGAGTCTTAATCTTGTTAAAGTGATGTCAGAAGGTCGTTTTTGGGGTTTTTAAATATGGAGTTGGTGTCAGTGTCATGTCAGTCTGTTACCGAAGAGATTTGAGAAAAGTGAAAATTTGAACGGAAATCATCAAAATTTTCTATCTCTGGAGAGGGGAGCACATTTTCAAATAGGCGCCCTATCTTTTAGGGGCTCAGATCCTGTTTTTAAGGTTTGTCGCCTCCAGCAGACATTTGTCCGGCATCACGTCAGCTTCGCAGTGAGCTATCAAGCTTGTCAAACGGACCTGTTTTGTTCGAGTTACGGAAGATACAGCGCAAAACGAGGCGAAAGCGAGAATTGGCTAACACTGGTGAAAAGCGCAGCTTTTCAGAAAGGCGCCCATCTTTTTGAGGTGCCAAATGTAGGTTTTTGGCTAAATGCCACCCAAGATGTTTATCTCACATTTGTTCGAGCTTCGCGACGCATCCGTCAGTGGGTGAATCTGAGTTGCTGAAGTGCCTGAACCTGAGGTCGAATATGGGGTCAAATCTTAGTCAAAACGTCAAAGGAAAAAGCAAAAGAGCACATTTTGAGAAAGGCGCCTAAGCTTTTCAAGCCTTTAATGCTTTCTTTCTGATATGATATCCAATGTGTCTCCAGGTTACATCTTCCGGGCTATTCTGCCTCCTCGCCGTGATCGTAAGATGTCTCGCCAGCCTTGCAAGCTGGGGAGTTTTATATTATTTTTGTCATTTTCGAAATGGCTAAGTCCGAGGAAAAAGAGCAACTTTCTCGTGCTCTTTGTTTTTCACCCTTCCGTGACGCCGCTTTTGGGAAATGTACCTTTGCAGTTGCTATGCAGAATGATGTCAGCTACGCAGTGAAACTGAGTTCCAGTCCTGAAAGTTGATAAAATGAAAGTTATGAAGGATTTGTTTTTCCCTTCGTACGAAATGCAGAAGTCAAAATTTGACTAAGTCTGAGAAAAAGCGCAGCTTTTAAGAAAGGCGCTTGGATTTTTGAGCCTTCAGATGTCAGTTTTATGGTTTTTAGTCTCAAGATATCTTTTGATCAGTTTTTAC
>VDFB02147571.1:9531-24387 GCA_007258455.2 Sequoia sempervirens | reverse complement strand
GTCACTCCATCAAAATCCTTCAGTGATGTCGTCGCCGACTCTGGGTTCGTCGCTCCAGAAAACGCCAAGTTTGCTGCAGAACAGGTACTCAACGGTGATGGAGGGGAAGGTAAGGACCCTTCTGGCCCTTGTGATTTGCACTTGTTTCCTAATGCTGAGTTGAAAGAAACTATTGCTAATGAAAGACTCAAACTTAAAGATTCAGCCATTTTTTTGGTGGCAACAGATGTTAGTAAACTACCTGCAAGAAAATATATCGACTCCTGGTTCTCTGATATTTGGTTAAAGAAATTTGGTGTTCAATTATCTTACTGCAGATCAATTCAAAGAGGATTATTTGTTGTCTTTTTTAAAACTCATGAAATGCAACTAAAAATTCTTGAAAGATCTTTTTGGAATATTGGCAACTGCGTTTTTCGTGCCCTCTCGTGGGAACCCTCGGCCATTGCCGAAGAGCTCTTGGCACTCTCCTCGCCCAGATGGCTTATTATCAAGGATTTGCCTCCCGAATTCTGGAGAATTCTTCCCCAGATTGTTGAGCCCTTTGGAAAAATCATTAGGATAGACGAGACTAAGGCAACCTTGCCTAGCCTTGATGCTCGTGTCTTGCTCTCTCTAACACCTGGTGTTGAAACCCCAAACTGCCTTAAAATTCATGATGATGGCTCTATCTTCTCTTGCCCCCTGGAATTTCTAGGGGGAATTAATGCGTGTTTCCTTTGCAGGAAGGAGGGGCACCTCAGGAAAAACTGCCCTATCATTAAAAACCGGAAGGGCCCTCCTGCGAAAAATAAACCTAGCCAGTCTGCTGGCTTGACCCCTCACAGGGAACCAGTGACGGATGAAATTCCTTCCGCTTTTAACCGCCAACCTCCCTTCAATAACAATGAGTTTCGTGGGGTAAATACCCTGCTCTCTAGAGAGGCTGAAGGTCCTCATCATGCCATGCCTGAGTCAGGCTCGGTTGAGCTTAGAAATTCCTTTGATTTGTTCTCTGCGGAAGCTGATATCAACCTCGCTGGAAATCACCCTTCCCCCAAGCCTGGGAAAGTTGTCGTGCCCGTCTCGCCTACTCCCTCCGTTGCCCCGTCGGTGTGGGAAAAGCTTAATGCCCAACAACTCGCGATGAGGGACATCAAGACGAGGATTCAAAAGAGCCTCAGCACTCTTGACAGGGCCCCTATGATCTCCGAAGCTTTTATTGAAAAAGGAAAAAATCAGTTTGATTTCAAAGTGACCCCCTCCGGCTCAAATAGATGTGCTAGTGGAGATTTGGGCAAGGGCTCGGAGAGCTCCGACCAGGGTCAGATCCCCACTCGGGCGCAAGTGTGAACTCTTCCCATGCGTCCCAGTCGCTCTCTGATGGCACCGTCGGCACCATGACACCCCAACATAATTCTGGTGGCTGCAATAGGGACCATCTGGCGTTGGAACCCTCCGCCTCGCCTGACCAGACTTGCACTTTCGCATCTATTCCCGAGTTGGTTGGCTGCTTTGAAGAAATCCAAAAAGCCAGCTCGCACAATGTTACCCCTCAAGCTGCTCCCCCATCCTCTTCAAAGGCCCGAAAAATAGAGGCCAAGGACGGGGATATGGGACTCCCAATAGATGAGGATGTCACTCAGGTGGTTAAGCCGAAAAATGGGCCTGGGAGGCCAAGAAAGAACTCCACATTGGTAAAAATAGGAAAAGGTGGAGCAATCACCAAGCAAACTCATAAGAGAAGGAAGAATAGTGATGCTGTTCAATCACCCACGCCTAAAAGGCAGGAAATTGAAGACAAATTGCCGAAATGTTTCGAGCAATTCAAAGCTGATCAGGGTGACTCACCTTTGATTGTTGAGAATGAATATTAAATGCATATCCTGGAATATTAGGGGACTAGAGTCCCCCGATAGGAAATACATTGTTAGGAGATTCCTTAACTTGCAAAAAAAGAAAGACTTTGTTCTCCTACAGGAGACCAAAGCCACTGGTTTCACCTTGGAGACGAATCTCAAATTTATATGGAATGAATCTACTTGTTTCTCCACTACACATGAAAAGGGGAAAGGGGGAGCTGCAATCCTGATTGCAAGTCACTGGTCTCCTTTTATATCTGGACATGGCACATCCCCGTGTGGCAGAGTGGTGTGGGTCACGGTGAAAGATAGAGATTTTGAATTTGGGGTTTGCACAATCTATGCCCCCAATGATTACAGAGACAGGATTAGGCTCTGGCAATGGTTTGCCACCCTCCTTGACGTCCCTTGGATCCTTGGCGGGGACTTTAACATGGTTTAACATGCAGAAGATAAATGGGGTGGCATAGATATGTCTTGGAAAGGAAATGAGAAATATTTTTGGAATAGGCTAAAAGGTAAATTTAAACTTATTGACCCAATGGAACTGGGGAAAAAAGACTGTAAGGATATTTGGTACACTTGGTGTAATGCCCAAAAAGGCCAGAACAGGATCTATTGCAGACTTGACAAAATGTATGCTAATAAAAACACCTTCAATTTCGTTCCGGATGCAAAAGGGGTTAAAGTCTCTGTCCACCCTTACACACTTTCAGATCACCACCCTATTGTGGCTGTTCTCACTGTTACCCATGGGGAATGCCCAAGGGCGAACAAAAACACATCTTTTCTGCTTAACACCCATCTTCTCAAGGATTGTGATTGTAGAGACGCTATTGCATCCCTCAGAGAAATCAATAACTGGCTGCTCAAAGAGGCCTCAGCCATTGAAAGGTGGAATTCCAATGTAGAAGGTTGGCAAAAAGAAGGCCCTGGATTTGAGGAGGGAGGAGAACGAGCTGCAAGAGGCTCTTGCTATTGCCGAGTCCAAGATTCAGCAGGACCCAAGGAATGAACCTCTTGGGGCTGTGCTTGTAAAAGCCAAATGTAGCCTTAGGAAGATCCAGGAACACAGAATTAGTGGGCAAAGAACAAGGGAAAAATTAAATTGGCTAAATGCAGGGGATAAGGGCTCCAATTTTTTTTTCAATTTCCTGAAAGAGAAAAACACAAGAGAACGAATTGGTCAAATTTGGGATGGGGAAAGATTGCTCTCCTCCCAAGATGAAATTATGATGCAATTTCAATCCTTCTTCAAAGACCTCTTCAAGTTAGAAGGGGGCAATGATGACAATCAGAAAGCAAGAGAACTGATAAGCAGCTTGGTCCCAAAAAGGATTTCTAAGGAGGAAGTTGCCAAACTCTCCGAGAAAGTGACCAAAGATGAAATCAGAAAGGCTATTGCAGCTATGAGTAATGATAAGTCTCCTGGCTGCGATGGCTTACCCATTGAATTCTACAAATGTTTCTCGGATTGGGTTATTGATGATCTTGCTCAGGTTTATGATGAAGCCCTAAGCAAAGGTTCTTTGGGGAGGAAGATTAACAAAGGATTGATCAGACTCCTTCCCAAGGGAGGGGATAAAACCCTCGTGAAGAACTGGAGACCAATCACACTCTTGAACGTCTCATACAAAATTTTGGCCAAAGTCTTGGCTTCAAGGCTTGTCAACATCCTTCCTAGATTTATATCCAACACTCAAACTGGTTTCATAAAAGGTAGATATATCTTGGAAAATTTAATAACAAGTTGGGAAGCGATGCAATGGGCAAAAAATTCCAATCAAAATGTGGCAATGGTTTTGCTAGACTTTGAGAAAGCCTATAACAGGGTAGAGTGGCATTTCCTGGTCACCATATTGCAGGCCTTTGGATTCCCTGAAACTTTCTGTGAAATGAGGAAGGTCCTACTAAGAGATGTTTCTGCTCAAGTTGATGTTAATGGCTCCCTTTCTGATGAAATCCTTTTAGAAAGGTCAATTCGCCAAGCGTGTCCTTTAGCACCAGCACTGTTTGTCATAGCATCTGATGCCTTATACTACTTGCTAAGAGATCACTCCCTTTCCCCGAAAATCATTGGGGTTAGGCTGCCCGATAACAATGAGTTATTGAACGTCCACTTTGCTGATGATACGGCTCTCTTTCCCGAGTTGGAGAAAAACAACTTCTCTGCCCTAATGGAAAAATTAGAATTATTTGGCAAGGCCTCTGGGGCTAAGATTTCTAAATCCAAATCCATTGTTCTTGGATGGGGTGACTCCCCCCCTGATTGGTTAAAAGACTTTGATTTTTTGTGGGGAGGCCCTACCCTGCAGGTGAGATATCTGGGCATTCCATTCGCCCTTAGCCCCAATCTAAAGGATATGTGGGACTGGCTAAGAGAAAAAATTGCAAGGAAGCTGAACAATTGGAATAAGCAATATCTTTCTCTTGCGGGTAGGCTGCAAGTTTTCCAAAAAATCTTATCTGCTTACAACATTTATTTTGCTTCAACTTGGGTTTTCTGCAACTACCAAGTCAATGAAATCCAAAAAAGGATAAGAAATTTCCTGTGGTCCGATGGCAAAGGAAACAAGAAGAAGCACGCCATTAGATGGGAATGGTGCTGCCTCCCAAAAGTTAATGGGGGTCTAGGGCTCAAGGACTTGAAGCTACAAGGCCTAGCCCTTGCTGCAAAATGGATTCTAAGGGCTCTTGTTGGTAACGAACCTTGGAAAGTCTTGGTGCGCAATAACATCCAATCTGCCGTTCCAAAGCATGCTAAATCTTGGACGATACTTCCGCTGTGTGACATCCTCATGTGTGATAGTCCCATAACCCCGGTTGGTTCTGCAGTCTTTAGGAGCCTTTGGAAATCTTGGGAATTCATCAAACATAAGGTCCTCTTCAAATCTCCCAGTATTGCTCTTAATAATGGGGTTAGTTGTCATACCTTTAGCTCTATCTGGTGGAATCTTTACCATGGAAGCAAACCCCTTGCTCTCCTCCAAGGTTGTTCAGCCAAGAAGTGGTACCATCATGGTATCCGCACCTTTAGTGACATTCTGAGAAATGGCGCCCTGCAACCTTGGGAAGAGCTTGCTGCCAGTTTCAACCTCTCACCTGCTTCCTTTAGAACTTACTCCTCCATCCTTTCTGCCTGTGCTGGGACCAGCTTTCCCACTAAACTTGATCCCCCCTTCGACCCTGCAACTGACTTAATGTGGCATGATGGGACCTCTCTCCCTGGTCTTAAAGCTAAAATAATTTATAAAGATCTGGTTTATGATTCCTCTCTGATTAATCATCTTAATGTTTGTTGGGGTTTGAATCTAGGCGATAAAGAGTGGCATAAGCACCTTTCTAACATTTGGTTTAATAATCTTGAACCTAAAAAAGCTTGCTTTAAGTGGCTTACCATTTTATAGAGGCTTCCTTTTAAATCCAAATCTGATGATGTTGATGTTTGCTCTATCTGTAGAGTTCCTGAGTCTACTAAACACATTTTGTTTGATTGTCTCTATGCGAAAGAAATATGGAGAATGTTCTATAATGGCTTAAATATTTGGGATAAAGATGATAATATTATGTGGCAATCTGTTCTTTTATTTAATAAAAAGTTGAAGCACAATCTTGAGCAATTTTGGTTTTTTCTCTCTGTGGAAATATTGTGGCACATATGGAAGGTAAGAAACGAGGATAAATTTAAAGGGAACAGAAGGATCCTTACTGAGTCTTCAAAAAGACTCTACCTTTTTCTCTGTTGCTTCACAGGTTATACTAAATATAGAAGTTTCACTTCCAAAGCTTGTGGAGATGGTAAGAGGAGGTACAATTAGCGTCTCCAAAAGAGAACTTAGATGCGATCATGCTTGTCACTTGAATGGTCCAGAGCAAGAAATATTCCTAAAGGCACTTGAGGAGCTTAAAAGAGATTTCAATATCACAGTGGGGAGCCCTATATGGCACAGCAGACCTCGCCATGACAGGGCTGATGAAAATGCCATTCAATCTGCAGTGGAAGACAACAGTGGTGGAGGGGCTCAAATGGCAACATTTGACACCCTATCTGCTTAATTTACTCTACACGTTTTGTTTGTCTGGATGCTCATTATGCTGGTCTGTATACATTGCTGGTTAAAATCTGCATTTCCCTCATAAATGCTGGTAAAAGTCTGTATTTTCCTGCATAAAAATGCTGTTAAGAATGCTGCTTATGAAACAGCAACAATTGTAAAAGCTGGTTAAGGCTGATAGAATGCTGTTTCTGAATCTGTCTCACTTGTAAATGCTGGTTAAGGCCAGCCTTTTGAACTGCTCGTTGTATCCTGTTCCTCAAATCTCTTTACACAAAAAAAATAAAAATAAAATTTAATTGAATCAATATGTTGTAAATTATAAATGGAGCTACTGCCATCAGGTCGTCAAGATAAAAAAGATTTTTACTTAAAAATGTTCTTCCTTCCATGCACTTTAATTTATATACGGAGAAGAATGTTTAATTATTTTATAAAGATAAAAAGAATGGTAATAAAAAAAAAAAAATATATATAAAATAGAGAGACTAATAAGCTAATCATTAATTTAAAACTAATAGTTTTAAAAACTATACTACATAATTAATAATTAGCTTTTTCATCAAAACAGTCACATGTATGCACTGCAAACATTAATTTTTGCGGTAAAAATCAGAAATATACCATCAAATAAGCAAATATTTAGTTAGAAAAACACAATAATTAGAATTACAAAATAAATTTATATTTTTAATGATACTAAAATACACGTTAACTAAAAATTATGTTGAGATTCCTTCCATAATTTATTGATTTTATGAAACTTTAGGAAACCCTAAAATATTTACCCCTGAATCAACCTTCTAAAAATATTTTAAAGTTAAGGAAAATTCATTAGGAACACTACTATTACCTTATCTATTTATTTCATTTTTCAAAAATGTTCTAAATTAAATAATTATTATAATCAAACACACCAAATATTTCTTTAAAAAATATCTTAAAACTAAAATGATTAATTAAACACATTTATTACTTTATCTATTTATTTTCATTTTCAAAAATATTTAAATCAAGCCATTATTATAATTCTTCTAAAGCTTACTAATTTAGTTATTCTTTCTAAAAATCTATAATCAAAAAATTAATCAAGACTTAATATTCCTTTGTTTATTTATTTCATTTTCCACTAACATTAATTATCAAATAAGTAAGGATGAATGCTGAGTAGAGCAGTGACAATTGAAAATTAATTTCAAACATTCCCTCAAAATCAAATTGCTCCAAAATGATAAATCTCAAGCCAATTTGAACTTATTAATTAATGATATCCCATTTCCAACAATGTGAGATAGTGAGATAATAATTACGTGTAAAGTATGAGGAGAATGCAGACATGTTTTATGTCCTAGTTCATGAAAATGCATCTTCCATCCAAAGGAAAAAAGGCGGACAATGCGTCTCTCATACAATTAACCGCTAAAATAAAGCTTCTCCACCACCCAAATAAATGCTTTTCCAGCAAAAATTGTGCATCCCAAAGAGAATAAAGCTGTGACAGAGGAGTATGTTTGTGGCAAAGCATAGGATTTTACGTGCTGCTCTTTCAAGATAAGTAGGGCCCGTAGCATTGCAGGACCATTTGCCTCAAATGAAAGCAATCATCCAAGATTCTACGTGCTGGCAAAGCATATGATTCTACTAAATGTTTTTTATTAGGATTCTACTAAAGTATAATTTAAAAATTCATAAAGATTATTTTATTTCAAGCCATAGTTAGTATTGGTTTTTTCTTATTTTACATGGAAATAATTTTCATCTCAAAATTAAGTGAAAGGAGAAGATTTAAGGATATTTTTTTTATATTTATTCTTGTAATGATGAAATTAAATTATTCATGTCAATTTTCATTTACTTTCACATTTATTTTGATTGAAAAAATTTAATATAATTATACATTGATAAGCTGCACATTTTAGTTTCTAACCATATTCATACATGTACCCATATTCACGCCTATTTCTATACATTCATTCCTTGCCTCAAGGTATTCAATTCCAAACACTATGTTAATAATACACCTCACAGTTGATCCCAACTGGCATAGTATTGACCCCTAATTCAAAATTTAACATTCAAATTCTAAAATTTTCACCCCTTTTCACTATTTGTGAGATGAATTGTTACATATTTACATGAATTGTTGCTATATCTTGTTATCCAAAGATATTGATTTGTGTAGTTGATTCATATGGAAAATCAAGAGAGCATCTAAAGAAAAAATAAGCGCATTCATTCTAGGAATATTTCAATTTGAAAATTGAAATGAAATCATTACTTGGATCAAAAACCCATAGGCCAACTACATGTTTGCATATGATGTCTAACATCATTTACTCAAGGCCATATCTTGTAGGTTTGAAAGGGGTTTGACCTAGGATAAGATGAGATTTGTAATCATGCAACTTCCCCAGAAGTTTTTCTAAACACCACCTCCATTGATCGGTCGGTAATCCATGATTATATTGTATCTACCTTCATAAGTCTATCTCATTCCAAATTAGGTTCATGCATTAGAGGTAAATGTATTTGTGTCAATCACGAGTCATTCAAGATTGACCAATATAGGATTATGAGTCAATTGTGATCCCAAGATAATAAGCACACCAAAACATCAATTTTTGGACTATATTGAATTAATTCTACACATCTTCAATATTTTTGTATAATATCATCTCTCATAGGGAACATATTTTGGTTTCTTTACAAATGTGTCCAATGTCAAGTGAATGTATAATATCATCTCTCAGAGCAAGATTTCCTTCAAGGTTGACTCACCTAAAGGTTGTAAGTCAATCTTTCCCCAGGGGATCTCTTTTTCCTAATGAACTAAGGAACATAGGTGCATCATTTTCCCTGTCTCATATTGATGAACCCATTTTATGATGTTTTTTGTAGAGAAAGGGGACTCTAACAAGCTAAGAACTTAGGTCATGAGAGGAAGCCGAATAATCAACTTCCCTAATCTACCTCATGTTAAGGATTGCTAAGGTAATTTTAATATTCCAAGAGGGTGAAAAGGAAGGACAATTGATCTGTCACTGTCCTTTTATCAACTTGAGAGTTCAAGAAACCAGGTAAAAAAATTCCCATCTAGATTGTAACCTAGGCAACTCTCTATCAAAGGAATCCAACTTAGAAGACAAACGATAGCACGGTGTGTTGGCGTCCATATGGAAAGAGAGCATGAATTACAATTAAGACTAACATGGAATTAACTAATCAACTTGATAAATATGGTTCTATGCAATAACATAAAGCATAAAAAGCTAAACTACTAAAATGGAAAGAATAATACTTTAACTTCATAGGAATTTGATAATGACAAAGGTGGTAGAAACCAAACTTGCGATCGGTCCAGCCTCTCACAAGCTCCACATGAATGTGAAACCTACACACAGTGGAATGGGAAATAATGTTGGAGTTGTTTTGGGGCTTGCCGTAGTCAAACCCCTATTTCGGTGTTCCCACCTCCACGGATAGCCAAGATAGCCACAATAGAGAAAATGCAATAAAGGAAGTATTGAAATGGAAGAATACCAAGCAATACTAACAATAATATGCTACATAAACAAAATGACGATGCTATGTAAAATGAATATCACCTCCCCAACAAGATGCCCTCTATCACATGAAGGGATGAAACTCTAAGCCCCAAGTGGAGTGATTGGATTAAACTATGGTTGATATTTCAAGCATAACTATCCTTGTAATTCTATTTTGAATGGGTTGAAATCAATCTTTGGGAATTTTGCAAGTTCCTTAGTTTACTCCTCAATGTCAATCTGGGAGCGTAGGCTTGCGAAAGATATTGGGGTTGTTTTCCTAAGGGTTGAACCTAGAAATCCAAGTGGGGATGGATGCAACTACATGAAAATTGTAGTTGTTCATAAATCTAGTTTTCAGACCTCCTATCACCCGTTTGACAAGAACCTATGCAATAGAAAACAAATTACTAACACACGACAAAACATAATTGATCATCTCTATTAAAACGAATTGAATGATACTAAGATTAAGAAACTGGATGAAAAAAAAATTAAGGTAGGTTCTTGTACTTCTTATCAATCACACCGATTAACACTTTGTGAACTACAACACTATCTCATAATCTAACAATAATCAATGACAATATTACTTCAGTCACTCTTTATACTAGTAACCATTAAATGTGCTGATAGATATTAAGAAAAGCTGACAAGTATTAAGCACATTAATAAAGATTAAGCACACTCATAAATATCAAACTTAACACTTAGCAGTGAACATAGTAGTTTATATGGAACATATTGAAATGATTGCAAAAACAAAATATACATTACCACACAATAGATTCCTACTACAATAATCATAATCACTGTGTAATCAATGAAGTGGGCCCTACCTCCACCGATTAATAGGTGATGAAGCTACAAGTTATTCCACACTAATCAAGCATTCATTCAATTACCATCATAGTATTTCAATTTTATGAACAGATGCGTATATCAAAAAACCACTATCAAAATATCAGTATTATCTATATCTGTTGAGTCTTAGCTTACATATTTATATATATTGTAAGCCGTTAAGCTTAGAATAGTCTACGAAATAAAAGCATACAAGAGTTTTGGTTGTTTTGGCCTATGACCAACAACCTTTAAACAATAACCATAAATAGTTCATACTCTCTTGACAACATTTCAAAATGACATAACAAACTAAAAAAAACTAATTCAACTTGGCACTAAATTAGCCAAAGCGACAAGTGACTCTTGCACAGGCTTGACCTTTACTCCACCATTTTCCCTCATGCCCATGTGTCATCCGTTCAAGCATTCCCTATTCAAAACCATGGAGATGATTAATAAACAACCAAAGGATCTGATATATTCATGTGTTTTTGTCTTTCCTTGCATTCTATAAAATATCTTCATTTCATTCATGAAAAGTGACAGGGGAAACAAAAAATACTAGGAAAGATGACACAGGTGAAGGTAGATAATAGGTAAAATAATGGCATATTTTTTCCCCCATCATTTCCCCCCAGCCGAAGACCTTGCATGTCCTCATGTAAAAGGGTATAGAATACAAACCAAAAGGAGAAGGGGCAAGTTTCTGCAGAGTGCTAGTGACCTTGATGACCCACAACTGATGGAATTCCTGTAACTATTTTTGATGTTCCTGAATTGTTATCATAGATGTGTTGGTTACATTTTACTTCTTGAGTGTTGCCTTAAGTTGATTGATCTTTGCTACTTGTGAGGCATTGAGTGACTCTACATTTTGAACCCATTTTTGTAGGGCTTCATTCTCTTTAGTCAATTTAGTCACCAGATTCTGCATGCTATGGATTTCATCATTGGTTAGCAAGGGAGGCTCCTCCTCAAATTATTCTTCTACATCAGATTCCTATTCTCCTTGTTCATGGTGGAGAATCTCAACATTTTCCTACTCTTGATCATCCAACTTACACACCTCTTTCTCTCGTCTCTCTTCTAATTCTTGGTATACTTCCTATTTCCTTGTTGGGGGTGTCTCCATTAGTTCTTGCTCATTCTCCATTGGCACATTCAACTCCTACTTTTCCATTTGGGGAGATAGTTCAATGTTCTTGTGTTCTACCAAATTTCCAACACCTAATTCATTTGAAGGGTCTAGAATATTGGTGTTGTCAGGAGTCTCCTCCTCTTGTGATATGAATTCCCCATGTATAGCCTATCCATTTTCATCAAAGGGTTCCATTATCTTCCCTTCTTTTGTGGCTATCACTACTCCCAGTAAAACTGAAGGGTAGGACTGAAGGAGTTGGTTTTCATATTCACCCCTAGTTTCATTTTCATTAGTAGTTATGGGTGCCTCTCTAGTCTTCCTTCAATTTCTCCTTCATAGCTCCCTAGAAACATTTATTGACCTTCTAGTTCTATGATATATGAATCCTATGACTGTAAGATCATCCACCTCTTTTGACTATTCAGACCCTAAAACCTCATTAGCTACATTTGCTAAATTTTCCAATTTCTTGGTTGTAGAAGTAGGTGGACTCTCTTTAGTTGATGATTTTCCTAAGTGGGTGATTTATCCTTGTCACCAGAAGGAGTTGAAGCTTGTTTCTTTGAAGAGCTAGGGGAGACTGGGGGCATCTTCCTATGCCTTTTTCTCTTACCCCTAGGTGTGCTAGTTGTAATAGATTTACTAAGAGTAGGGGTAACATGGAAGCTTTTGGATGGTTTGCTACCTACGACTAGGGTTTTCTTGGTACCCCTTCTAGAAACCCTCTTCTTCGTAGGTGAAGGGGAATCACCATAAATTTATTTTGTCCCCAAGTCTTCACTATGTTCTTCTGAAGGATTTCCATTATTACCGACCTTATCTAATTTTGTACCTATGAACTCCTCTTTTTTAGAAGAACTAGGTGGATTGATAGGAGAATCCTCCTCTATGGAATTATTCGAGTTGTTTTCACCAAGAAGTGAATCCCAATCCCATGGAGGAGAAAGTTTTTTCAATTCCGTTAGAATTAAAAATTTAATGAGGCCATGGTGGGCTAATGAGTTTTCATGCCCCTTTTGGACTGCTTTCCACATTTGGTTTATAGAGGAGTAAAGAAAATATGGCACATTCACAAGCATTCCCCATCTCAAATGATTCATAAGTCAAAACTACTTGGCATAAACATATACATACCTTCCTTCGCAAGTTAGATACTGAATGAAAATTTTGTCATACTGTCCCAAGGTCGTGGAAGTGAGATTAACTTTTTGCCCTTCCCAATGACGATTTCAATAGACTCTCCTCATGACAGGAACTTATTGCGTAGGGGTTTGAGGTCCATGGCACATTTGGAGTTATCAGAAAAGTAATTCTCCCTTGAGAGTGGAAACCTAGAGACATCGGCTATGGCTTTCACTAAGAAAGGAATTGTTAAACCACAAACTTTTGCCTCCTTTTGGTGGCAAGTCATTGCGAATTCTTGCATAATATTTTCATCATACCTTCTTAACCATTTAAAATATGTATCCCATCCTACCTGTTTGAATATTTTATAAGCCTCAATAGCCTCTAGTGCCTTTAGTTCCTTCATGGTGTGGGGCTCAAAATGGTGGTGATTATGATCTCCTACCATGGTGTTACTAGGACGCTATATAGGAAGAAATCACTAACCAATGCAGAAAAAACTACTATTTCAGGATGGCAGATGGATATCTAGTATGATGTAGTAGTGAGAAGTTTGGAGGATAGGTAAATTTAGAGGATGGTTTAGTAAAAATTAAAAAAAAATAGTTTACACACTCGGTTATTATTGTGGCTTGTGTTTAAGCATGTAATGATGAGTGTTAGGGATAATAATCAGTTATGGCAGATTGGAAGGGACATGGAATAAATGGGATATGATGGAAAAAAGGACATATGGTGTATGACAGGAGAACCCCCCTAGTAGATCTCGTGACCCATCCATGGGTCTTGTCACCAATCAATGCATGAACAAAAAATATTAAATAAAATAACAATGAAAGAAAAACATGTGAATTAACAATACTAATGAGCACTGGAGAGACAGAGTGGTGACATGGAAATAGGTGTGGCCAAATAGAAGAAAATGGCTACAAAAGTACGAAGGGAGGATGTTTCCAGGTTGTCAACAAGTTGATGACATAAGCATTATAGGTAAGTAGATCACCCGTTCGTTGAAGAAGCGAACCAATGGGAAATATCCAACTGATGACCAACCGCGTGTAAATAGAGACAGTCGGGACCACTAAGGATGTGTAAATGGGTCACATGGAACTAGCTGTAGAGAAGAACCAAATAAAAGCTAACACTTTCCAAATGCACTCCAAATAAAAGAGGCTCTTGGTGAAGAAAAGATAGGAACCTAAGCTCGAAAGATAGCTGCAAAGAAGATCATACCGTGGGTTGAGAGAAAAAAAAATGGCTGAAGTAGTGGAGAGGAACAAGAAGGTCAAGAAGAAGACACCATGGCACAACCACGGTAGGAGGGTCCTCAAAGAGAACAATCTAGACCGTGCAACAAGAGTAACACAATAGAAGCAACACAAAAAATGGAGGCAAATGAAAATTCAATTATGCGCATTAACAAAAATCTCAATTACATTCGGTCGGCAACATCTGGGGTTATAGATTTGGCTCATAGGCCTGATAAAACATGCTAAAAAATATAACATTCCAATATTCTCCTATATGCGAGCAAAATATTACAGATCATATCTATCTTAATCTACTCTATCAACTACTATTGTTCTAATGATCGATTACAAGCTTTATATCATATCCACAATTATGGAATCATCTATGTCAGCCAAAGATCATCACATTATCCAAGGAAAGAAAATGTAATGTGCGCATGAATAGGTCAGCCTCAAATTTGAATTACTCTTCAATAGGTGCATAAGATGAAGTGTGGACCTATAATGAAGGTCGGGGACACTTCACGAAAAAATTAAAATTACACCGTTTAGCTTTGCAAGTCATAGAATGATCCACAACAATCGAACTAGCCGAAAAATTTGAAATTATTTCGATGTCAATTCAAGAAACTTCCATGAAATCCAGAATCGATAACTTGCTAGAAAAAGATCCAATCACGCTCAAATCTTGGAATAAGGAAGATGAACATGTCCACGATGTAAACCGAGATACACAAGGTCTGGTGAGCAAATATGACAAATCCACCAATATGAACTAAGAAAGAACAAAACAAGAATAGAAACTGAAAGAAAATATTTTTGGTTGATGCAAGACTGCCAAGAACCAAGGATTCTCACATTAAACATCTCGGGTTATTGAAAATGAGTCCTCACTTGCTAGAGCCAAAGGAAAACCAAAATGGTCTACCTTAGTATGAGAAATCCAAAAAGAATCCTCAATTGGTCTACCCTTCCACTTCACAAGATATTCTTTGTACTATCTTCCACATGTTTTCCTTCCATCTCTGACATCCAAAATCTCCTCAATCTCAT
>VDFB02147570.1:0-45017 GCA_007258455.2 Sequoia sempervirens | reverse complement strand
CCTTTTAAATACATTAAATACATGTTTCGACATTGGTCAAGTGTGTTATTAGTTGAAATTGATTTAAATTTTTCTTTTATATATCCTTAAGGCATAATCACAAAAAGGATCTAGTCTATGCAAATTCAACGTAGACAACATGAAATACTTGGTAAAAATAGGTAATTATTAGTTAAACTATATTTAAATACATGTTTTTATTACATATTGATATTACTTGGACATAAATAGTTAAAATTGATTTGTTGTCATTTTTTGTATCCTAAAGCCATCATTGCATTGATCTCATACTTTAAAACAAAAAGGAGAGGATGCCTGCATTCAACCTCGAATACTTTTAAATGCAGGTACTTGAGTTATGTACATATAGATAGTTTTATATAAATTAAAATATGTATGTTTTGATGATTCCATTGATATTGCTTGTACCTTTTATATATCAGGTGGTGTGAAGACCTACCACATTCTAGGCACGAGTTTGAGATTTTCTTGAGATGGCATATCTAAATTTTGTAAACATTGTTCTGAGATGACATATATGTACATACTTACAGAACTAAACATACTCTGTGTACTTCTATGTATCAAATATATATTCTATATATTTTTTTTGTTAAATGTGTATGTTTTCCTACTTTGAAACTTTATGTCTAATTCTATAATCACTAAATATCATGCATACATTATTGTTCTATTATGACCCTTTTATACATCCCCTTAATTAACATGTTCTATTATGACCCCTTTAGACATCCCCTTAAGACCCCTTAAGACATCCCCTTAATTAACACATTCTATTATGACCCCTTTAAACATCCCCTTAAGACATATTATAACCCCTTAAGACATCCCCTTAAGACGTTCTATTATGACCCTTTTAGACATCCCCTTAATTAACATGTTCTATTATGACCCCTTTAGACATCCCCTTAAGACCCCTTAAGACATCCCCTTAATTAACACATTCTATTATGACCTCTTTAGACATCCCCTTAAGACATCCCCTTAATTAACACATTCTATTATGACCCCTTTAGACATCCCCTTAAGACATATTATAACCCCTTAATACATCCCCTTAATACATTCTATTATGACCCTTTTAGACATCCCCTTAATTAACATGTTATATTATGACCCCTTTAGACATCCCCTTACGACCCCGTAAGACATCCCCTTAATTAACACGTTCTATTATGACCCCTTTAGACATCCCCTTAAGACATATTCTAACCCCTTAAGACATCCCCTTAAGACGCTCTATTATGACCCCTTTAGATGTCCACTTAAATAACATGTTCTATTATGACCCCTTTAGACATCCTCAAGACATTCTATTACGACCCTTTTAGACGCCCCTTAATTAACATGTTCTATTATGACCCCTTTAGACACCCCCTTAAGACGTCATTATTTGTTTTGACAACTTATAAATTAGTGTTAGATGAACCCTTACCCTGTCCTAAAATTAATCCCATCCCTAAGCCTTGTTGTATCTGACCCTAATTGAAACCTAACCCTAACTCTAGTTGTCTCCTAATCCTAACCTTTACCCAAAGTTTTATCCTATAACCCTAACCTTAATTCACAGAGAAAATTTTGTGGGTCATATTTCTATTTCTTATGTACATAGTTTATGTGATATTCTTTTTTTTTTTTTGTTATTGACACATGGAGACAAGAATTTTATTCATTTTTCATACACAACACACAATCATGATATTCTAAATGGGGAAACAATGATGAAATTAATTTTCCTTTGGATTGAGCTCCATATTCATGATTTTTAAAATTTATCATGTGTGTACACTACGTATTCATCACCTAATGGTTACAATTGTTTTACATATACACATTCTTATGTTATCATATAATTTATGTGATATTCTATTTTTTTTCTTGTTATTGACATATGGAGACAAGACTTTTATTCATTTTTCATACACTACACACAATCATGATATCACATTATGGGGGAAACAATGATGAAATTAATTTTCCGTTGGATTGAGCTCCATATTCATCATTTTTAAAATTTATCATGTGTGTACACTACGTATTCATCACCTAATGGTTACAATCGTTTTACATATACACATTCTCATGTTATCATAATTTATATTTTTTCTAATGATTACCTCTTTCCTTAATTTTTAGTAAGAACACTTTTTTCCATTACTAGTGAGAAACCAATGGTGTCATTTTATAAATATGTACATTAGCTAATTATATCAATACCTTGTTAGATTTTTTCTTTTCACTATAAAGAATTTTATTTGCTTAAGAGCAATGACTTTATTCTATCAATTTAGGCTAAGGAAAATTAAAAGAATAAAATAACAAAAGAATGGTGATATCCATGATATCTGTATGTATAGGGAATCTAAGTGCACCAACAATGAGGTAAAATTCAATTCTATAGAACTAAATAAGCAGGTAAACCACATACAAATTTTCTCCTATAAAAATTGTACCAATACATTAGATGGAAAACATCTCTTGTTCATTGAAAAGAAGATTAAATCAAAATTATTCTACAATTATGAAGCTCCTCTCAAGAAATTTCACATTAATGTCCTATATTAATGTCTTCATTATGAACATAAAATGCAAAAATGTACATGCGTAAATTAAAATTTCAAACAATAATAAAGTCCATAATTTATGTAACATATTAAGTGTATGAAACCAATATATTAAGCACACATGAAATAAAGTCCAACAGAGTACATGATAAGTTACAAGAAATATAAAACACATAAAATCACATGTTTGTAGGTCATGTACTGTCTCTATAATCAAGAGACCTCCTCACACCATGCAGACTATGTGGATGACCTGAAACACTCTGTACATAAGAGAAAGATGAAATTAGATGTAAGACAATAAAAAATAATTTAATGACAATTTTATTTATAATCGATCATAAAATTAAATTACCACCATCTCTAAATCTGGATGCTCTGGTGAGCCTGAAGAAACCTCTAAATTCTCTAAATCAGTCTACATAAACAAGACAAAGAAATTTGAAATTATATGTACAACTCTACAATTATTATTTTTTATTCAATTTAATCTTATAATTTTATCATATTTCCATCATATATCAGATTCGAGGTTGTGTGTGAGAGGGTTTCTTCTCCAGACCGTTCAACATGCCCAACTACAGATGTCTCTATGCTATAAAAGAAAAGAATATGTGGAAATATCATGACAATATGTATATATTCAATTTAAAATTTATAATTCACTTTAAATATAATAAAAAAATAAAATTACCATTTCATCTGAGGCCTGCTCTACATGTCCTCCTGGTGGTGTAACTATGTCTAGGTTAGGGCTGAAAGTTGCACCAACAAAGTCTTACAAGATCAAAATTAAAGCATGTACAATTCAATTAGGTTAATATATACATATATATTCAAGTTTGCACATTTTTTTAGAAAGTTTTGTAAACAACCTAGAAATCAGTGGCCTCACGAGTAACTGCAACATCAAATGTTTGCCCAATGCCCATTCTTATTGTGGTATCAACTCAGGACATACATATACATTTACCGCTTATAATATTTACAAGGTACATGCATGCAAGCTTCTATATATCTAGTGAATTCAAAACTCATAAAATTGTAACTATACTAATGTAAATTTTAAAACAACTTACAATATGAATGTAATTCTACCATGATCTATGTCGCCGATAGTGGAGGAGTGCTTGAAAATCCCTCAGGAGGAATCGACATGGATGCCGATTGAGTCACCTAAACCAACATGAATATTTGAAACATATATATGTGATTCAATTATAAATTTAAAACTCAAGTTAAATAATTTATGATTTCATATATAATTTTAAAAAATGAAATCAAAATACCCCATAAGGGCTGCCAAGTATGACCGGTGTTGATATATGTACTCGTGGTACAGATGATTGCCCTTGCATCGAAGTGCTCATCTCACACCAAAAAATTGATTGTTAAAATGTATTGCAAACTTTCTTTGATATATACAAACCATAAAAAATATTATAAAATGAGTTCGCATATCCAGATGCATTTATACCGTGTCGAGTGTCCCTCATGGTGATGTGTTCTCAAGCACGAGGAACTATACAAATGAATTGATGCACTGTGATGAACTACCAAATCTTCCTCGGCCCCACCAATCCAGGGTGTAGCCCTCGACCGTGTCCATAACACACCGGATGACAACTCAGTACATATATGGGGACGGTCTCGACACTCGAGCAAAGTATTCGGACCAGCTCCATGCAACCTCCATCATCATCATCGCCTCTAGTGCTCCCCCACTCGCCATCGCGCAGGCTGTCATCAAGGTCTCCGCGAGTGTACTAAGGGAACCTAATGTTGATACCGTGAGCTTCTGATGATGTACTGTGCGTGGAATGGGAGGACTAGGAGCAACAACAAGGGGTTGCGCATGAAGGGGGCATTGGGGATCAACCCTTGCCCCTAATCTCTATTGTGGCATGCCGCCACCAACACCCTAAAATGATCTAAAATCAAAATAATTGGGATTTTTCCCCAAAACAAACTCTGCATACAATTTTCTCAAAAAATACAATGGGCAATCTCTAAATTAGTATGTGGGGGACTATCAAACCATATACCATCGATCCCAAAAATGTGCAATCATTCAAGGATGTACGCGCACTACACCTCAAGGTGGATATTCTAGGATTTGTTGGTGAATGGGTTGTCGGGTAACGGGGTCAAGAAAGTAGGGGGCTAGATGGGCTTTTGTTATTTTAAGGTCTAATATTTGTTTATAAGAGAGACCATCAGAATAAAATTGTCTCATTTGTTCTCTCTCTCGTCTATGCCTATCAAGATCATAATCAATCATCCTAATGGAATCAACAACGTTTTGCATTACAAATGCAAAATGTCTCACATGTGGAGCAATCAATGCTTGACTCTGCATAGCATTGATTTGTGTCTGTAAGGATGCGACTTGATCATTTATTCGTGCTCTCAAGCGAGCCTCATCAGATGCCATAGGTGCTGGAGGTGGCATATGAGGGGGAGGGGGAGGGGGAGGTGGAGGTGGAGGTGGAGGGGGGGAGGGAGGCGGATCTGGCTGTGGCTCAGGTGGTGGATTGATGGTATCATCAATGTTAAAATCATCCATGATATATGCTTGATATAATGTGCACATACATTTAAAATCATACAAAATAGGACCCATGTGCATACAAAAATTAAGATCATATATTTAATTGAAATAGGATGAGCAACATATATATTAAGCTCTCATATATTTAATTGAAATGCACATATATATACATTGATTGTTCAACTCAAGAGCATGTCCGTACAAAATTAAAAATTAAATGTATGTACATGTACATTTAAAATAAAAAATACGATGCATAATTTGCATGCGTACAAATCATTAAACTAAACTATACATACATACATATACAAATTTCAAAATTTAAGAACTATTATGCAAATTTTTAATACATGCACATACATACTAAACAATAAACTTGAAACATTCACAAAATCTCATTTTATGTCTTTAACACACACACAATTTTTCAACAGGAGAAATCATGATCTAATAGATAGTCATTAAATATATATACTATTATATACTATTCATTATAAGTTCATAAATTCCACCAACTTCACAAATCCATGTCACTTAAAATATCCATATAGAACCAAAATCATAAATTCATGTCACTAAAAATATCCATCGTTCACCAAATTTATAAATTCATAACTATTTAAGATCATTGTTTGAATTTATACCAAGTTAAACCATTCAATATACATGGCCTTAAATAATTGAATACAAATGATAAAATTATATGTAAGCCTCATTTATATGTCTAAGGCACATGTTATTTGAATGAAAATACAATTAACTAAATTGATATTGTATAATCTTGCAGGATCTTATTATTGTTAAATTTGGTTGGGCCTTGGGCAACTTTGATCACCAAATTTTAAGAACTTATTTGATCCCCTTAAGAAATGTCATATTGGAACCCCTTAAGAAAATTGAATTATGATTTAGGGTGACAAGATGGCTTAAGGGGATTTACGTCTAGTGAGGTCCTAGGAGAAAATGACATGGCTCAAGTGAATAAAATTTGGTGAAGTTTCCCAAGGCAACCAAATTTCATTAAGAGCCTTTAAAGAAAAAATGATGGCTTTAGGGTTTAGGGTTTAGACTTTAGAGTTTAGGGTTTAAGGTAATAGGATAGCTTAAGGGGATCTACATGCTGCAAGATCCTAGGAAACAATTACATGGCATAAGGTAATGAAATTTGGTGGAGTTGCCTAAGACAACCAAATTTCATTAAGAGCCTAAGAAAAAATGATGGCTTTAGGGTTTACGGTTTAGACTTTAGAGTTTATTATTTAATTAGCTAAAATCCCCAAATCCTAACTTTTAATCAACCATTAAGGGGATAATCATGTCACATCCATAGCTTAAAATTAAAATAATTCCAAATCACCAATCCAAACTCAAACTAATGTAACTTACTTCCACTTCATCAAATCTAAAATGAAATTAATAATCTATCCTAGCCATCAAATCAATTAGACTAATCATAGCCATTCATTTCCAACTTAGACCTTCAATCCAAATTCAAATTAGCATTCAATTATTCCCATCTACCTAATCAAGTCAACACAAGCCCTCCATCAACCCAACCACCTACATTTAATTCTCTTCCCTCTCAAATTCAAATTCAAAAATTCTCTCATGATTCTAGTCCTCGATTCCAAAAAAACCTAGTCCTCCATTCCTTTCCCCTCAACTCTATAAAATAATGACATCCCCAAATGTTTCCATATGATAAAATTTGTATGTATATGTTATCACATTAGAGAACCAAAGAGCAACTTCAACACATACATTTAGAGCCATAAAAGAATGTTATGGAACATATTATGCTTCTCTAATCTTTCATTATTTTATTTACCTTTCATTAGAAGTAGAGTATTGAGTTTGCACTTGCATTCTTGGTCTAGAATTTCTCTTCTACACTAAGTACAAAAATATAATATTGGATAGCTTAGTATATCTTTCTCTTCTAATATATATTCCCTAGTTCTCCTTATCCATATTTGAGTATCTTAGCATATGTGTAACATGACATGTTAATAATATATCTCATATAAATGTAGGGATGTGTCGCTAATGTCATCTTCAAACATATATAACCAATAGGAGATACTATAAGGTATCCAATATAACTATACAACCTATATAGGTATGACATATGGTGACCTTTGGCTTTTTTTGATATGTCAAGGGTAGTTTTGCAAATATTAGTTTCTAGTGCTTTTGTGAGTTTTCACCACTTGTAAGTTTATTAAGCTACACTTTTGGGTTTTCAACCTAATAGGGATAAACCTAGTAGATTTTTTAGCTTTCCAGCCTAATGGAGATAAATCAAACCACATTTTTTGGTTTTTAGTTGCACCTATCAAGTTATTTGTTAGCTATTAAATTTACAAACATTCTAGGATTATAAGTCTACTATAAAATTTGATGTAAAATAGATTACACATTGAGCCCTATAATTTAATTACAACAATGAATAAATATAGCAACATTTAGTAGACATAATGAAAATCAAGCCATGATAGTAATATAGAGATAATATACAATGTTTAATATAGATAAGTTAAAGAATCATTTTACAAATATATATCTATATATTCACATCATTTTTGTTTTTTCTTTAGATTTCAAATATATCCACCAATCCTCCTTATCTTACATTAACATAAACTCAAAAAACATAGTGGACATGTACACACATATAAAACTACATTAAAATAGTGTTAGATCTTACAATTTTTCAAGGCTTATTTCATCCTCTTAGACGATCACTCTTACTAAATCATTGGCATAAATTAGATGCACACAATGGCACATTAAAGGTTTATTCCTCATGTTGGATTCCCTATTTTATATAACTATAGATCTTTATTATATAATTTAAATATATCTAAGCACAAATTTCTTTTATGTAACACATTGATAATTTCAACTCATTATAAAAACCAAATACAAATTTAAAGGGGGTACACTATATTTATAAATAAGAATTTAAATACCATCCCTATCTCCATGGTGTGTCACTTGTTCACTAAAAAGCCCTTACATAAATCATCTACTTAGGTCAATCTTATCTAGATTTTTCTTAAATATTAATATTCATAAAATATGGCACAAAGCATATTGATGCATTTCTATCCTTCCACATAAATCTATATAGTATCAAAATATAGGTAATTTTATGGTTAAATTGAATCTCTCTTAATTGTCAAATAATCCATTATGATTGAGGATGGGTGGATTATTATCTAGGATATATATGTATCTGGAAGTGTTTCCAATTGGAATTGCTATAATTATACTTTTATGGCATTCTAGATATTCAAAATAGTTTTCATAAATCTACCAAATAGACCCATTCTTGATATTGAACCTACATAATTTTAGGTATGTCCAATGAAAGATTACGGTCTAGGGTTCATAAATTTCAAATGCTTTAGTATTATGGGTTTAGATTTTACAGTTTAGGGTCTAGGGTTTAGCAAACTTAGGGTTTTAACAATTTTTTTTGTTCCAATTCAATTTAGGGTTTCAGTTTTAAACAATTAGGGTTTTTAATGATTTTTTTCGTTTCAATTCAAACTAGGGTTTTCAAATTCAATTTTTTTCGTTTGATTTGAATTCAGGGTTTCAAAAAGCTCGATTTGGATTTGTAAATGCGATGTTTTATTTCATTTCGATCTCTAGGGTTTTGAAATGCAATTTTTTTTGTTTTGTTTCAATTAAGGTTTTCAAAATCAATTTTTTTTGGGTTTAATTGATCAATTTAAGATTTAAAAGTTAAAATTTGTTTCTAACACACAATTCAATGTTTTTTTTCTCAATTTTATTAAAAAATGTTCAAATTTCATTGCAAGTTTTCATCTAATTTGCAACTATTGAATTCTAATATATCAATTAAAAAAAGCATTAAAACGTGACATAAATTGAAAAACAAACATGTAAATTAACATATTTCTTTTAAAATTTGAATTCAAACTAAAAAAATGTGAAGAAGTGGCGTACCTGTAGTTGATGTTGATGTCGCTATCGCCAAGCAATTCGGGGTCCCATTCGCAGCAGTGAAAACTGCTATTTTTTACAAAAATAAATAACAGTATAAAATGGGATCCCGATTTATATAACTCGGGATCCCGTTCTCTATAAATCGGGATCCCGTATTTTTGAAATCGGGATCCCGTTTATTAAAAATCGGGATCCCGTTCCGTCCTCGTTGGTTCGGAATCCGACGGGAAACGGGATCCCAATTTTTAAAAAGAGGGATCTCGTTTGTTCTCAGGCTCGGGATCCCAAACCGTAATGGGATCCCACTTTTTAAAAATCGGGATCCCGTTTATTAAATCAGGATCCCGTTTCTTCGAGGCCGATTTCAATTTTTTGCCTAAGGCAAAAAACTTCCACGTTTCGTGGACACAACTTCTTGCACACACCCTTGTACAAAGTTCCAACTCAAATACTCTTAGCCAAAACCATATCTCCTCTCGTCATCTTGCATCCTCCACCAGAGAAAAAAACTTACACTGTCAAATCATTCATTTTACTCATAGAAAGAAGGTTTTGTGTCAAACCTGAGATTTGCAAGACACCATCAATCCCCTTCACTCATCTATCAAGAAATGTGATTTTGAATCTTCCACAACCAATGATCTACAGGTCATATTCATCACCCAGGTACACCTTCCTGCCATTGTACTCTTCATACTTCAAAAAACAACCCCTATGAGAGGTCATGTGAAAGGATGCACCTGAATCTATCAACCACACATCTTCCAAATTATGGGTTTCCAAGGCTGCAACAAATACTTTTGCTTCATCTTGAGATGATTTTTTTAGATTTATAATTGGCGAAAGACTTATTTTTCTTCTTCTTTTCCTTCTTAAAGTCTTTTTGAAAATGATTGATTTCACCATAGTTCTAAAAATTTTCCTTTGAATTCTTACCCAGAGACTTAGATCTCCCTAGATATTTTGGCTTTCATTTCTTTCCTTTTTTCTTTCCTTTCTCCTTTAGTCTACCATTAAAATAAAGGGCCTCCTTGGCCATATTAGAAGATTTTTTCCACATCTCTTCAAATAACAACAAAGCAACCACCTCATCCATCTTGAAAGTAGTTTTTATGCTTCCAATAGCCATCACCAGGTGATCCCATGAGTTTGAAAAAGAACACAACATGAGATGCAATGGTCTTGTTCGTCAATCTTGTCTCCAATAGAACCCAATTAAGCTATCAACATGTTAAGTGTATTTTAATGGTCTGCCATGGATCCTCCATCTTCCATCTTCAGAGAATACATTTTATTTCTTAGGAACAACTTGTTTACTAGGGATTTATCCTGATAAATGTCTCCAAGTTTCTTCCACAAAGAAGCAGAGGTCTTCTCTTCATGAACATTTAAGAGAATGAAATCAACCAAATAGAATCTAATTAGACCCTTGGCTTTTTTATCCTTGAGATCCCAATATTATTATTTCATGCTTGTTGGTCTAGTCCTAGAAACAATAACCCATATATCACAATCTACAAGCATATATTCCATCTTGAGCTTCCAGAGCTCAAACTTACTACCATTAAAATTCTCCATCTCAATCCTCCTAGATGTACCTACCATCTCTTTCCTGCACTAAGGTCATGAAATACACTTATGCATTTAACTCCCACTAAAACAAAGATCAACTCAAAAAACCCTTCTAACCCAATAAAGGAATCAAGGTTGGTCAAGCTTTGATACCAATTGAAAGGAAGCTAGGTGAGAGGAAATAACTTCCTACACTAATCTAAGTAGGGGAGAGTTACAAAACTTTTCCTTTTAACACCTTACACAATTACAAAGAGAAAATCATATAGATAGAAGAAGATAGAACAAGCACATACAAACAAATAACACTAGATATACATGGGGAAAACCCTTTTAGATAAAAAATCCCCACCCTCCAAAAGTATAGTACTTATGTATTATATCAAATAATGAATACAATTCAATTCCAAGTACTAAGGTTCTTTAACAAGTGTTTCAAAACAAACACCTATTTTGGAGTGAATTTGGTCGCACTTCATTACCTACAAAAAAACTATGCATTCTACAATGCAAGGAATACAATATATAGAGAGATACAAGCTTGAAGAAGCATCTAGAAGAGGATGGGCATCAAAATCCACATGGAACAATATCCCATTCCATAAGCATGCATTTGGACACATGTAGAATATTCCCTTACACTTTGTACAACCATCATAACATGCAATATTCTCTTCCCTAACTTGGGCACTTAAAATATGCTAATAATGGCATATGATAGATGCCTTACAATTGTTATAAAATTTTCCATAAAATCTTGTATTAAATATGACATAATATATGTCATAGAACCTGTCATAACTAACCAAAATATCTGATTCTCTTATAGCTTATCATAACCCAACTTGGGCACCGACTTTCTCCATGCACTAAGATGCCTTATGAAGCATCATACAATCTATCATAAGTCAAAGATTCCAAAGTGGGATGCCTATCTCCACTTGGGATGATGAAATGTCATCCAATCACCTCCAACAAGAATGCCTCCTAGCTAGTGGGTCCCAATTTATGAAATGACAATATATCCAATTAAATAATACAAATAAATATAATAATACATCAAATTAAACATGTTAGGACTCTAAGGTTGAGACACCTTAATCCTAATATAGAAAATTCCTTTATTAACTTAGTCAATTGATCAAGAAAAAATAGGAATAGACTACACCAATGAGAGAAAGAATAATAATTCACTCATTGAAACAATCAACCTTTTGAAGCCATCATAAATTCTTGACAATTGAAAGTTGAATCTGAAATATAAAATTACACTATGAAATTTTGTCAAACAATGACAACAATATCACCCAATCTCTACCAAAATTGATCATTGAAACCTAAATTGAATTGGTCTCAAGAAATAGACCACCAACTCAAAATGCACAACAACCATAATTCAAACCAAAACTGGAAGAATAAATTGGAATATTTTTGGGTGACACAAATTTTTCCTATACCCAAATGCTTCTACATGAGACGCGTCGAGTAGAAAAAAATTGTGAGTAGAACTCACAAAATGGAGTTGACTAGTGGAACTACTCTTTCAGGTTGAATGCAACCTTAACTGAACTCCATCATCTGGATAAATGCATAAAGTCAGTTCTTCTTCATCTTTTTCTGGCATCTTTATGAAACACTCTCCATCTTTATCCAAAAATGATGCACTCTCTTCTTCCTTCCTCTTATGGACTTACATCCACCATGTGTCATCCTTCTCCTTCATGGAATCCAATCCACCACAAATCAACCACCTCCACCAAAATCCCTCACCATCCATATCACCACCTACAACATCCTCGCTAAAATCTACATATACGATTCCATGGAAATTAAATAATTCCATGCACTCTTCTCCATATTCTTCAATAGAAAATGAAGGAAAAAAACTATCATCATAAAATAAAATGAGATTTAACTCATCCTTCTCCATGGCTACAACATCATCCTTAATTGTGGCATCTCCCCCATCATCATTAGGTGCAACATCTTCAAGCTCTAGATCACTGGAACTACAACAATATCTTCATCCTATACTACTATATTCTCTTCATTTCTCACTTCTTCATTTTTCTTCATATTCTTATCATATTCAACCAACATTTGGGTATGTGTAGGATCATCATGGAAAAAACAGGCCCTTAAATGGTGAAAAATTCAAAAAACTTAGAGTTAGGAAAATTGACGTAAACATTTGAATAAGTTATCTATATTATTTCAATAATATGTAAGAATAGAATCTATAGCAAATTGAGTGTAGTTTCTAAACTACTAGGTTTATGTAAAAAAAAAAACTATTTGGTGAAAATTTGAAATTTCAATGTAGTAGTACTTAAATTTTAGGGGAAAAATAAGTAGGTGTATGTCTCACCACCCTAACCACAATAAAATAATAATAATTTTTTATAAGATTTTAGATATAAGTAGAGGACCCATGTACTAATGTGATGCATAGTTTTTCATAATTTTTTTCCAAGAAAATAATTTTTTATTTTTTTTAGACTGCAAGAATCGGGTAGCACGACCCCCTATAAACTGCAGTGCGCCTGGTAAACTTTTTAACGTGACCGGCGACGCTGGCACGACATGCCCTCTGGTACCACGAGACGGGGGAGACTAGAACTCATGACCAGCGAGCCGCAACAGAATTACTTAGCCAACCAAGCTAGGGCCCCCGCCCTTCCAAGCAAATAATTAATTATGAATTTTTTATTACAATTTTTAAAAAATATAAAAACCCATATGTCTGACCACCTTAACTTGGTCAAAACTTCATGAAATTCATTTTATTTTTTAATCCTATAGTATGCGAAGCAGAGAATGTGACACATGCTTTAGATTCAAAAAATGTGATACCGTTTAAAAGTTATAGATGTTTTTCAATCAGCCTATCAATGAGGACTTTAGTCATAAATCAAATAGAAAATGAATAATAAATATTTATTAAATTCAAAGTAAAGCATAATTTATATTGGTGGAAAGTTGAGAATCTCCTTTAAAAACCCTTTTCGTTTCATCAATTTTGGGTAAAAAAAGTGTCAGCCACATACCCTACACATACCCATCATATCACCACTTTTTGGCCCATCATGATCCTGCACATGCCCATTTGCCTTAAAAATAAACTATCATTCATTCTCATCTATTCTCCCAATTGGAGATCATCCTTATCTTCACCAATCTACTCATTAAATTTAGGACTTTCCAAGCCCATAATATTATGTTCTTCATTCCTCTCTTATTTTCTTCTTCGTGTACATATGTAGGGATTTCTCTCACACCTTTCTTTTTCCACCTTGGGCTGCAACATTGTTTTCCTCTACTCTTCTTTCTATTGTCCTCTTTCAAAATAGCATTCTTCTTCCTAGTTCTCTTTGATGTAGAAAAAGGACTCAAATAAGACTAACTTGGTACATTTCAAACAATGGTCCAATGCAAATGATGCAAATGTGCATTCTTTCTCACCTTATACAACTTTCTCCTATAGCCTCTGACACCTAACAATGAAGGAATCAAAGAAAAACTTGAGGCATGTGATTTTTATGACATCTCTCAACACATTCTAATGATCTACTACCCATTCATGATCAAACAAAGCAAGGAATCCATTGAATAGACAAGTAACTAGGTTTTATGACAGATTTAATGCAATTTTGAACACACAGACCCTCACAACTCCTCCAAACTTGAAAGTTATGAATTTTCCTTTTACATAGGCATGTGTAGTCATCGAACAGACATTTCAACCAAGTTTCATGATTTTTCAAGGGTGGAAACTCTACCCATGATTTATTCTTGCTTTCTAGAAACCCTAGCTAGGGTTTTAACCTGTTAACACCAAAAATGCAATAGATTTCACAAAACTTAATGAAAAAACTCCAAAAAAAACTAAAAGTTTTCTATTTCATAGCTTCATCATCCCCATGCCTGCCCTTAACTATAGCAGGATTAGGTAGAAAATAGTGAAAATTTGTACATGGTAATCACTATTTTTATCACAACTTTTGAAAAACACGATGAAAATCACTCAAACCAAAAGTATTAGAAAGATAAAAAAAATCTCCAACTTTTTTAATAACTTGTAGGGCTTTACTATTTAGTACAAGGTTGTACAATCCAATTTACAGTCTGTTTCACCATGGAAAACACAAGAAAATGCTTCCAAAATGTTCATTTTTCATTTTATCTCTTCTTTAACCTTGGTGCTTGAGTTTACATGCCATATTTATCCAATTACATCCATTCACAATTGCAAAATTGACTTATAGCTGCTTGGTTAATAATAATGACAACTTTTACAAGTTTTGGCTGACAAGAATGATAACATTTTGTAACTTTTATAAATTTTAACAAAATTGCACACAAGCATCCAAAAATGGTCCTAAATGACCCCGAATGGTCTAAAATGGACTTATTTTCTGAAAACACATCAAAAAGACTCAAAATAAAAACTTTGCAAAATGACCTGAAATGCATCAAAAGATGCCCCTACATCACTCTTTTCCAATCTTCTCTCATCTTCTCCAATATTCCTTTCTAATACATCTAACATGATCTAGATCTTCCCCAATTATTCATGGAGTATCTTTCCAATCTCTTCAAACTTTTGATTTTCCACTTCTTCCTAACATTGTTCCCAAAAAAAAATTCTCATAGGTCTACTCTTGACTCATCTCATCTTCTTCCTCTCACTCATCCCCATCTCACATATAATGCTCTAAATCTTCATGGCTTCTTCACCATGCTTCCTCTATAGGCGGTGTTACATTCGACACTCTCCCTATCTTCTAACTTCACTCTCCACCTCTACGTCCTGGCATAGCCTGCCACATGTTCAATGCTCTACCTATATGCTCAAAACCTCTAGCTCTAATACCATTAGACACAAAAAAAACTTCCCTCTCGCTATTACAATGCACTTAATCACAAATTTTAATTACCACACCCAAGTCTCTGCCCTAAATTTTTAATAAAACCTATTTCATTCTTAAAATTATAAAACCTCCACAATTTCATAGTCAACAGAATTTATTTTGACAATTTTATTTGTCAATTAAATCAATCCAAATTTACACAAATCTTAATAGAGATAACTTATTTTATTTATTCAATTGAAATTGTACATGCAATTTATATTACATTCATTACTTGTGTTCTCCCCAGATGCTTAGTCCTAGTCTATTCTTTGCAAACACACTTGTCTCACTATAATCCACAACCTTTTATTTTATTCTCTCATGTCATTCACTCCTCTCTATGGGACACAACCTTCCTCTCCATCTTATGATTCCTCTACACAACCTGTCTAAATTAATTAGATCAATCCTCCTTATTTAATCTAGATTTTCATTTTCGTGTTAGTCTTAAAATTCCATATTTAATGGCACAACCCCTCCATGTTCCCAAATCTGTAGCTCATATTTTATTAGAATTCCTACATTCTCCTATGTCAAGGCTCAATTCACCTTTATTTGGAACCTACACACTTTTTGTTCCCTACAGATGAGGCATGACAAATTTTTACCCCTCACCATTCAGATTGACCCTTACATTTTATTTTCATTTTTATTCCTCTTAACTTCTTCTTATGTCTACACAACTTCCAAGGGAAGGAAACATCTACCCCAAAATTGTTTTTTTTTTTTCATTTTTTCCTTTCTCTATCTTGACACCAACCCTCTACATTCTAAAGATGGGTGTTACCTTCTCCTCTTCACACTATGAGACATTTCATATTTCTACAAAATTGCAATCTTCTATGCCATGACCTTTTGGTTATTTCTGCATAAATTTTGAATAGTTTTAAATGGTAATTTGGTTTTCCATTTTATTTTCTTTTTTGAATCTCAATGACTTCCCATATCCATTTGCTTCCTATTCATATATAAAATGACTTTATTGAAGTCAATTGATCAAGAAAAACAATATAGGAATAGATTATACCAGTGAGAGAAAGAATAATAATTCACTCGTCAAAATGGCTGACCTTCTAAAGCCAACATAAATTCTTGACAATTGAGAGAAAATCGAATCTGAATTATAAAATTACACTATGATATTTTTCAATCAATGAAAACAATGTCATCCAATCTCTACCAAAATTGATCATCAAAACTAGGATTGAATTGGTCTCAGGAAACTGACCACTAACTCAAAATGCACAACAAACATAACTCAAACCAAAGTTGAAAGGACAAACTAGAATTATTTATAGGTGATCCAATTGCAGCTATACTCAGATGATCTTGCATGAGAACCATTGAGTAGGAAAAATTTTATGAGTAGAACTCATAAAATGTAGTTGAGTAGTGGAACTATACTCTTACAAATTGAGTGCAACCTATAGCGAACTCCATCACTAGGATAAATGCACAAGGTGAGTTCTTCTTCCTCTCTTTTTCAACATCTTTTTGGAACACTCACCATCTTTCTCCAACAATGTTGCACTCTCTTCTTCCTTCCTCTTATGGACTTACATATACCATGTTCCCTCCTCCTCCTCTAAAGAATCCCTACTCTCCTCTCCTCCTTTGTGGAATCCAACCCACCAGAAATTGATCACCTTCACCAAAATTCCTCACCATACATATCCCTACCTACAACATCCTTACCAAATTCTGCATCTATTACTCCATGGAAATTAAATATTTTCATGCACTCTTCTTTATACTCTTTAATAGAAAATGAAGGAAAATTGTTGTCATTACAAAATACAATGAGATTTACTTCATCCTTCTCCATGGTTGCAACATCATCCTTCATTGTGACATCTCCTACATCATCATTAGCTACAAAACCTTTAACCTTTATCACTACAACCACAACTACATCTTCATCCTCTACTACTATATTCTCTTCACTGCTCACTTCTTCATTTTCCTTCATCTTCTTATAAATTTCAATCAACATTTTCCTTTTAGATAAACTGTCAATCATTATCATCTCTCCTCCCAATAAGAAATCATCCTTATCTTCACCAATATGCTCATCTATTTTAGGAATCTCCAAGTCCATAATCTTATGTTCTTCAATTCCTCTCTTCTTTTCTTCTTCATGTACATCTGTAGGGGCTGCTCTCATGTCTTTCTTTTTCAAATTGGGTTGTAACACTCCTTTCCTATACTTTTCTTTCCATTGTCCTCTTTCAATAGAACATTTTTCTTCTCGGTTCTCTTTTCCAGTATTCTATCAACTTCTCCAATATTCCTTTCTAGTACATCTAACTTGATCTAGATCTTCCCCAATTCTTCATGGAGCATCTTTCCCATCTATTCAAACTTTTCATTTTCCACTTCTACCAAATATTTTTCCTAGAATAAAATTCTCAAGTCTCCTCACGACCCATCTGCATCTTCTTCCTCTCACTCATCCCCATCTCACATCTCATGCTTCCTCTATATGTTTCATCACATTCAATGCCCTGCCTATCATTTGAATTCACTCTCCACCTATAGGTCTTGGCATAGGATGCCTCACATTCAATGCTCTACCTATGCACTTAGAACCTCTAACTTTGATACCATTTGATGCAGATGAAACTTCCCTCTCTCTATTACAACGTACTTTATAAAAATATTAGTCACCATAGGCAACTCTTTTCCCCAAAGGTTTCAATAAAAACTATTCCACTCTTCGAATTATAAGATCTCCATAATTTTGTAGCCAATACAGTCTATTTTGATAATTTCAATTGTCAATTAAATCAATTCAAATTTGCACAAATCTTCATAGAGACAAATTATTTTATTTCTTCAATTAAAATTGTACATACAATTTTTATTACATTTGTTACCTATTGTGTTACCAAATGCTCAAACCCTATCTATTATCTTCATACATACATGCCTCACTATAATCCACAACCTTCTATTTATTTTCTCATGCTATTCACTCCTCTCTATGGGGCACAAACTTCCTCTACACCTTATGGTTCCTCTACGCACTTTCACACTAAATCAATCACATTGATGCTCCTTATTTAATCTACATTTTCATTTGTGTTTTGGTCTTATAATACCATATTAATGGAACAGCCCCTCCATGTTACCAAATCTTCCAATCATATTTTATTTAAATGCCTACATTCTCCCATCTCAAGGCTCAATTGACCTTCATTTGGAACTAGCACACTTTATCTTCCCTACAAATGAGTCATGATAGCCTTTCACCCCCCACTATTCAAATTGACCCCTACATTTTATTTTCATTTTTATTCCTCTTAGGTCTTCTTATTTGTGCGTGCCTACTAAGGGAAGGAACTATCTTCCCCAAAATTATTTTGTTCCTTTTTTGTCTTTCTCTATCTTCATGGTGTCCCTGTACATTTTGAAGATGGGTGCTACCTTCTCTTCACACTTTGCGACCTTTCATATTCCTACAAAATTTTAATCTACTATGCCATGGCCTTTTGGTTATTTCTACACAAATTTTGAATAGTTTAAAATGGTAATTGGGATTTCCATTTTATTGGCTCTTCTAAATCTCAATGACTTCCCATATCCATCTGTTGCCTATTCATATAGAAAATGACTTTATTGAAGTCAATTGAGCAAGAAAAAAAAAAGGAATAGATTATGCCAATGAGAGAAAGAATAATAATTCACTTATTGAAATAATTGACTGGTGCAGGAGCACCAATACCCTATTGGAAAATAATGATCACTTGAAGGTGGATAGGAATTGTCAAGGGGAAGTGTAGGGTGTTTTTAGGAACTATCTATATTAAATAAGGTCTAAAAAAGACCATTTGTGATGTATTTTGGTGATTTTGCAGTCTTAGGTTTTAGATTAGTAAAATATTGCACAAAATGCCAATATTGTTAAGTACTAAACAAAATTTGTTAAAATGCGGGTATGTGTAGGATCATGATGGGCCAAAAAGTGGCAATATGATGGTTATGTGGCTGGTGGCTTTTTTTTACCCAAAATTGATGAAATGAAAAGGGTTTTTAAAGGAGATTCTTAGCTTTCCACCAATATAAATTATGCTTTACTTTGAATTTAATAAGTAATTATTATTCATTTTCTATTCAAATTACGACTAAAGTCCTTATTGATAGACTAATTGAAAAACATCTATAGCTTTCAAACTGTATTGCATATTTTGAATCCAAAACATGTGTCGCATTCTATGCTTCGAATAATATAGGATTAGAAGAAGAAAATTTGAATTTCATGAAGTTTTGACCAAGTTAAGGTGGTTAGACATATGAGTTTTTTATATTTTTTAAAAGTTGTAATAAAAAAATCATAATTAATTATTTATTTCAAAAAAAATTACAAAAAAATATGTATCACATCGGGACATGAGTCCTCTACTTATATCTAAAATATTATCATATTTTTGTGGTTAGGGCGGTCAAATAGACACCTACTTCTTACTTTTCCCTGAAATTTAAGCATTAAAATTTCAAATTTTCACCAAATAGATTTCCTTTTTCTTTAAACAAACCTAGTAGTTTAGAAACTACATTCAATTTTCTATAGATTCTATTCTTACATTTTTTTGAAGTAATATAGATAACTTATTCAAATTTTACGTCAAGTTGCCTAACTCTGATTTTTCTAATTTTTTTGCCACTTAAGGGCCTGGTTTTTCCATGATGATCCTGCACATACACATGCAATAGTAGAGAACATGAAGAGTCATTTGAATTTGTAAGGTAGTTGAGTCAGTTGAGGTGCCAGTTTGAGTTGGAAATGTATTTAAAATTCCTCCAAAGGCTCATAAGGGATTGCTCAAGTTTTGTTGGATGATTTTCTAATAATATATAACATTGTATTCTGCAAATCTACTGTTGTTTTCATACTTTCTTAGATATGTACAATTCGTACAGGCACTATTATGGTTTGAAATCTTTTTTGAAGTGTTGGAGCATGTATTAACTTCCATTTGGAACAAGTTTGAGTGCAAGATATTTGAATTTGTGTAAGTTCTCTGCATTTTACTGAGATTGCTCTGTTTTCTCAAAATTTAGTGTTGAAGGCCCCTTAATATGGCATTCTAACCCATTCCACTTACTATTCTCATTGTACCTCATGGAATGGGTCTAAAATCAATCAATTTAAATGCTTCTATCAATGGGAAGGTGGTAGAGGTATGTTGAATGAGATCGGGTGTTACCCTAGGGTAATCTTGTGAGTGTTTCCTTTATAAAATGGTGTGATAGTGAAGGGTATCAACTGAATAGTGCAAGGAGTGTCTATGTAACATTATTTTGAATTTTTGTAAATGGTGTTTGATGCATTAGTTATGCTTCATAAGCCTAGGCATGTGCATTTTCAATAAAACCCTAGTATTTTGTAAGAAAATGAAGGGTTTGCTGGAACAATAGGTTAGAGGCCACAAAATTGAGTAATGTTTGTGGAATCTATAGTTAGGAATCATAATAAAACTCTTTCCAAAGATATTTTGTAAAAACAAAGGATCTGAGAGTACTTTGTTTGGAAATGTGGGTAATCTAGTAGCCTTTTTAGTAGGGCAGCCTATAGAAACTTGGTGATGAGCCAAAGAAACCTTGTATGATTGGTTGGGGCATTGTATTGGGGTCTAAGTGGATGATTAATTGATGTTTAGTTGGTATTTTGTGGCATTATCTAAAAGATAAGCCCATTTTTTGTGTTTTGAGGGCTAGAAGCCTCTCGAGAAAGGATAGAGTTCAAGTTGAGCATTTTGTATTCAAGGGTTGTTTTCATCGCTTGATCCAAGTTATTTGGGGTTTGTTAGTGAGATTCTCCACCTTGTCTACATCAAATTGGTATCAGAGCTTTAGGGATAGGATTCCTTGTTGGTGATTTGTTTGGATTTTGTAGGGTTGAAGAAATTTGATTGAAGAAGATGCCTCCTAAAGGAGTTGTGTTGCTAGATAATTGCAAGATCTGAAGGAGAAGCATCCTAAGATTCTAGAATCTCACAATGCAGTGTTGGAAAGGCTTGCTACCTTGGAGACAAGAAAAAAGGAGAGAAGTGAATGAAGAAAGTGAAATAGAGGAGGAAGATGAAGACTATGAAGATGTTGAAGAAGAACTAGATCTTGAAGATCAAGGGATGGTGAAGATGCTCAAAGCAGTGAAAGTTGAATCAACAAAGGTAAAATTTGATCTTTCTATTTATGGTGGTAATTTAAATGAAGAGGAATTACTTGATTGGATTGCTGCTATGGATAACTATTTTGAGAGTGAAGATATTTTAGAAGAACAAATGATGAAGGTGGAAAAAAAAAAAAGCTAAAAGGACATGCTTTTCTTTGGTGGGATTATGAGCAATTAGCGAGAAGAAAGCAAGGAAAATCAAGGATCACTTCATGGGACAAGATGGTACATAAATTGAAAAGTAAATTCTTCCCAAAGGACTATGAGGTTCAGTTTTATAAAAAGTTGCAAGGATTGAAACAATTTAAAGAACTAGATGGTAAAGCCTACACTAATGAATTTTACAAAGTAAGCATAAGATCTAGAAGGGATGAGGATGAGGTTGAAAAGGTGGCTAGGTATCTAGGTGGTTTAAGGTTTAATATTCAAGATGAACTTGTGGTTGCTAACCCCAAATCTATGGAAGAATGTTTTCAACTAATAATCAGGGTGGAGAAGAAACTTAAGAGGAGACAAGAGAAAGTAGTTAGAGGAAGAGGTGGTGCTAATGCAAGAGGAAGAGGGGTGATTTCTACACCAAAGAATCCAAGTGAAGAACAAGAAGGATAAAATAAAGGTAAAGAGAAAAATGTTGATTCTAGAGGTGGTTTTAGAGGTAGAGGAAGGTTTAGTGCTAGTAGAGGTTCTAATGATTTTGCAGGAAGATGTTACACATGCAATGAATTTGGTCATCCTTCCTGGAAGTGACTTGATAGGATTGGTAGTTCTTCAAGTAGTGAAAAAGGGATTGATAGGAGAGCACAATTGTTTCAAGAAGAGGAGTGTGAAGGAAATTATTCTACAAGTAAGAGGGTTGATCCTAAAACAGGGGAAACATTGATGGTGAGGAAGACAGTGTTGAAGGTAGAAAAAGAGGTAGAGCCATTACAAAGGAGGAGCCTCTTCAAAAATAATTGTAAGTGCAAGGATAAGGTATGTAGTGTTGTAGTTTATTCTAGTTCAATAGAGAACATGGTGTCTACTGAGATGGTCCATAAGTTGAATTTGAAAAAAATACCCCATGAATTGCCTTACAAAATTTCATGGTTAAGTGATGAGCAATCCTTGTTGGTGAATGAAAAGGATGTTGTAGATTTTTATATTGGGGACTATAGTGATAGTGTTTTTTGTGATATCTTACCTATGGACTATTGCCACCTACTCCTAGGCAGGCCTTGGGAATATGATACAAAAACATTATATAATGGTAGAGAGAATACATGTACACTATTGTGAAGGATGGATGTTCTTTTGTGTTAAATCTACTTGTAGAAGATATCAAGGGTAAAGCAAAGGTCATAATGTGTGGAAGAAAGGTACCTATAAATGTTGACAAAGAAATGAAGAATTCTAATGTCAGTCCTAGGTCTAAGAACATAGGAACAGTAGTTGTGAAGGCTGATATAGTGGTAAGAAGAGAGTTGGTAGTGAACTGGAATGCAAACATTTTGGTGGGAGAAATGGTATGCCCTATAGTTAGAGGTAAGGTTGTAATTCCCATGAAATTTGTAGATAAAGTATGTGCAAAAGTGTGTGAGGACAGTAAGTTGGGCCAAAAAGATGACAAGATAGTGAGGAAATTGGTAACAAAGAAAGTACAGACTAGACAGGAGATTAAAGGTAGAAGCAAGCATGAGTGTGAAGCAAGAAGGAAGACAGAACAAAATATCACTAACATGTGTTTATTTTCAGGTGTAGATGGAGGAATATAGATTGGTTTTGATCAAGACACAAAGAAAAGACCATTGATAGCTCTGAATGCATAAGTGAAGGCATATCCATATGAAACCAAAGACAAGGATGCATGGCAGATTGGGAAAACACAGTATATGGAACAATGGATAGTGTTTAAAGTTCAGTGCATGTGTGGACAATATGGAGAGATAGAGACAAGGAAAAAATCTTGTGGCAAGAGTTCTTTTCTTGTGGGGGTGTATGGTGCAAGAGCACCTACACCCTATTGGAAAAATGTGATCACTTGAAGGTGGATAGGAATTGCCAAGGGGAAGTGTAGGGTGTTTCTAGGCTATCTATATTAAATAAGGTCTAAAAAAGACCATTTGTGATGTTTTTGGTGATTTTGGAGTCTTAGGTTTTACATTAGTAAAAGATTGCACAAAATGCCAATATTGTTAAGTACTAAACAAAAGTTGTTAAAATGCAATAGTAGAGAACATCAAGAGTCATTTGAATTTGTAAGGTATTTGAGTCTATTGAGGGGACAGTTTGAGTTGGAAATGTATTTAAAATTTCTCCAAAGGATCGTAGGGGGTTGCTCAAGTTTTGTTGGATGATTTTCTAATAATATATAACACTGTATTCTACAAATCTACTATTGTTTTCATACTTTCTCAAATCTGTACGATCCATACAAGCACTGTTATGGTTTGAAATCTATTGTGAAGTGTTGGAGCATGTATTAAGTTCCATTTGGAACAAGTTTTAGTGCAAGATATTTGAATTTGTGTAAGTTCTCTGCATTTTACTGAGATTGCTTTGTTTTCTCAAAATTTAGTGTTGAAGGCCCCTTAATATGGTATCCTGACCCATTCCACTTACTATTCTCACTGTATCTCATGGAATGGATCTAAAATCAATCAATTAAAATGCTTCTATCAATGGGAAGGTGGTAGAGGTGTGTTGAATGAGATCAGGTGTTACCTTGGGGTAATCTTGTGAGTTTTTACTTTATAAAATGGTGTGATAGTGAAGGGTATTGACTGAATAGTGCAAGGAGTGTCTATGTAATGTTATTTTGAGTTTGTGTAGGGAATTTACATGGTGTTTGATACATTAGTTATGCTTCATAAGCCTAGGTATGTGCATTTTCAATAAAACCCTAGTATTTTGTAAGAAAATGAAGGGTTTGATGGAACAATAGGTTAGAGGCCTCAAAATTGAGTAATGTTTGTGGAACATGTGGTTAGGAATCATAATACAACTCTTTCCAAATATATTTTGTAAAAATAGAAGGATATGAGGGTACTTTGTTTGGAAAAGTGGGCTAATCTAGTAGTATTTTGAGCAGGGTAGCCTATAGAAACTCGGTGATGAGCCAAAGAAACCTTGTGTGATTCGTTGGGGCATTGTATTTTGGGTATGAGTGGATGCTTAATTGATGTTGAGTTGGTCTTTTGTGGCCTTCTCTAAAAGATAAGCCCAATTGTTATGTTTTGAGGGCTAAAAGCCTCTCTAGAAGGGATAGAGTTCAAGTTGAGCATTTTGTGTTCAAGGGTTGTTTTCATTGCTTGATCCAAGTTATTTGGGGTTTTTTAGTGAGATTCTCCACCTTGTCTACATCATTGACCTTCGAGAGCCAACATAAATTGTTGACAACTGAGAACTGAATCTAAATTATAAAATTGTACTATGACATTTTGTCAATCAATGACAATAATGTCACCCAATCTCTACCAAAATTGATCATCAAAACCAGGATTGAATTGGTCTCAACAAATCGACCAGCAACTAAAAATCCACAATGAATACAATTCCCATCAAAATTGAAAGAACAAATTGGAATTATCTTTGGGTGATGTTGATTGCGCATATACCTAGATGCTCTTACATCACAAAACTATTTATGTATCACACTCTAAAGCTAAAATTTTATGGCAATAGATTATAAATTAGATATTTTTCACATTACAAATTGTGTTGTGTCAACAAGGTGACACTCCAACACAAACCCACTTTCGTGAAAAGTTATAAAAAATAAATAATGCAAAACTAGCACAACATGATAGGAACTTATTAGCATGACACACACAAACATATTACTAGCAACAAATGAAAAGAAAAGAATTTGAAAACTCAATGCATGTTTTTGCCATAAAGAACTTAGTGTGACTACATAACAATTATTTTCTAATGCTACTAAACATTCCAACTACACCGAGTATTACATGAAACACACAACAAAATGGAAACATTGATGCTAATGATGACCAACTTTCACAAGAATTTCTACTATACAAAAGCCAATAAATCATGGTAACAACAAACTTATGAACTCAATGAGAAGCTCTAAATGAATATCTTAAATATATTATATCATGATATGAATTGATAAGAATTGATAAAAATAATAGACCACCATAAATCCAAAATGAACTAAACATTACGCGTATACTACCTATACCACTATCCATAACACAAACAATTATTATATATCAATCCCTAAACCTAGCACTATATAAGACGACAATTGATATTAGTAAAATTAAAAATAATACTTAACATTCAGATCGATAAATAAGCTTCCCATTAAACCAACATTCCATACATCTACTTGTCTGATTTCCTCGTCCTTTCGAGGAAGGACAGTAGATTAAACCTCTCGGCTTTTTAACAAAAAAGTCTGTCGTTTTGCTCTCAACATTTTCCGTCTTATTGCTGTAAGAAACAAACATGGAACGGCTTCCTTCTCTTTCCAATCCTTTCCTCGAAGGATGCTGCAGTGGCATCTATTTACATGCAGGTCTTAACCTAGTCCGATCCACTCCATTCTTCAAAACATATCCATCGTTTCCGAGATTTGCTTAGCTTTTTTGCTTCAGCCCCATCCTTTCATTTATGGCTTCTACATCCTTATCTCACCAACAAAATGCTTTCTCTGGAATTGAGCCTCCCAAAAAAGGAGAAAAGTAGAACAATCTTCCAGACTGTTTGATGTGTTCATCAATCACAGAGGCCCCGATGTCAAGAAAACATTGGCTACTCAGCTTTAAAATTCTCTTGAGCAGCTGGGAATACGGGCATTTCTTGATTCCCAAGAGAAAGAAGTTGGAACTTCCTTTCCTTCTACGATTGAGACTGCCATCCGCTCTGCTTCGGTACACATAGCCATCTTTTCCAAAAAATATGCACGCTCCCCTTGGTGTCTGGTTGAGCTTGTTCTCATGTTACAGAGCAAGGCTAAGATTATTCCCATGTTTTATCAAGTGAAACTGAAGCAACTATTCAAATCATACAGACAATCAAAGAACACAGGATGTATGTGGTTCGACCGTAGCCTACATCCACGGGAGAAGAGAGAGGGATTATTATTCATTGTTGTGTGTAGAGATTTACAACGAATCTACATATAAAGGTTTACAACAGCCTTAATTAGGCAGGCACAGATTAAGATAAATCCCACAATTCATGCAATCTCCATAAATAGCTCAAGTTATAGATAGTTACAAATCTCGCAAATCTCTCTGAATCTCTCTTCTCCAACACTCCCCCTCAAGTTGGTGCGAAAATGTCAATAGAGCCCAACTTGGACAATACTTCTTGAAACTTGAGAGCCGAAAGACCTTTTGTAAATATATCCGCCAATTGTTGAGTTGCAGGGACAAAGGTCGTGCGGATGACATTGGCTTGCACATTCTCTCGAACAAAATGGCAGTCGACTTCAATATGTTTAGTGCGCTCATGAAATACTGGATTTGAAGCGATATGCATAGCAGCTTGATTATCACAAAATAATTCAGTGGGTAGAGACGAACCATAACCAAGGTCTTGCAACAGAGCTCGAAGCCATATAATTTCACTGGTAGTTGATGCCATCGCTCTATATTCTACTTCAGCACTTGAACGAGCAACAACACTCTGTTTTTTACTTTTCCATGTGACCAAGTTACCTCCAACAAAGGTACAATATCCAGTTGTAGACCTTCGATCAATTGGAGATCCTGCCCAATCAGCATCAGTATAGGCAGTAATAGAATTATGACCAGTCTTACACATCCATATACCTCTGCCTGGGGACCCTTTCAGATACTGTAAAATTTTGGTGACGGCCTGCATATGTTGAGCCTTGGGAGCATGCATGAAACGACTTACCAAACTTACTGCATAAGAAAGGTCAGGTCAAGTAATGGTTAAATAGATTAACCTACCGACCAACCTTTGAAACTGACCAATATTAGGCAACAATGCACCAGTATCATCTAATTTTCCTCCACTATCCGTTGGCGTATCTGATGGCTTGATTCCAAATTTACCAGTTTCTTGTAACAAATCCAACACATACTTTTGTTGATTAAGAAAGATGTCATTTTTTGAGTAGGCAGCTTCTAATCCTAGAAAGTACTTCAAAATTCCCAAATCTTTAATGGCAAATCTATTGTGTAGCAGAATTTTGAGCTTAGAAATTGCATTTTGATCATCACCAGTAATGACTATATCATCAACATAAATCAGCACAACAACAATACCGGAGTTACTTCTTTTAACAAACAAAGAAGGATCGGCATTACTTCGTTTCAGCCCATTCAACATAAGGACAGAACTAAGCTTAGCATACCAGGCCCGTGGAGATTGTTTAAGCCCGTAGATTGCTTTTTGTAATTTACACACTAAACCAAACTTGGCCTCTTGCGGATGCCCAGGTGGGATGCTCATGTAAACTTCTTCTTTAAGATCACCGTGCAAGAATGCATTTTTGACATCCATTTGAAACAATTCCCAGTCTTGATTGACGGTAAGGGAAATGAGGGCCCGGAATGTGTTCATCTTTACAACAGGCGCAAAGGTTTCCTGGTAATCTACGCCATATGTTTGTGTGAATCCTCTAGCAACAAGTCTGGCCTTATGCCGTTCTAAGGAACCATCACTGTTGTATTTATTTTTGTACACCCAACAACATCCAACAGTTTTCCTTCCTGGAGGTAGCTTAACAATCTCCCATGTGTTATTGTCATCAAGAGCTTGCAGCTCATCTTGCATAGACTTCCTCCAAACTGCAATGGAGTTAGCTTCTTTAAAAGTCTTAGGTTCTTGATTACGATCAATAGTACTCAAGAAAGCTAGGTGAGACTGAGAAATATTATTATAAGACAGGTGTGCCTGTATAGGATAAGATGTAGCATGATAAGTGAAGAAATCTTTCATTCGCTCTGGAGGATGAGTTGCTCTACTCGATCGTCGAGCAGCTTGAGGAGATGTGGGGATTGGTGGTGCTTCAGGAACTTCTGCATCATGATTAGGAACAACATCCTCATTGGTAATGGTGGGAAGCGGAACCGGGTGAGACATAGACTCCCCCTGTGGCTGACTCCCAGAGTCAACACAAGCTATAAAAATAGATTCAAATTCCACAAAATGGACATCACGTGAAACAACAATTTTACGAGTGACTGGATCATAACATATGTACCCTTTCTTAGTGGAAGAATACCCAAAAAATACACACCGAGTAGAGCGAGCTTCTAACTTATCTCTGTGTATTGCTTGCTGATGCACATAACAAACACATCCGAATACCCTCAAGTGTGAGATGTCAGGTATCCTATTTTTGAGTATCTCCAATGGTGACTTGAACTTAATAACACGGCTGGGAAGTCGGTTGATTAAATATGCAGCGGTCAACACACCATGAGACCAATATTGTTTTGGGACCTTTGTTTGAAACATAAGGGCCCGTGCGGTTTCCAGGATGTGTCGATTCTTTCTTTCGGCCACCCCATTTTGTTGTGGAATTCCGACACAACTTGTTTGATGAATAATGCCTTGGCTTTGAAGATATTCTGAAAAAGATCCTTTAACATATTCGGTACCATTATCAAACCTAAAAGTTTTAATTTTAGCACCAAACTGATTAAACACCATAGTATGAAAATCTTTGAAGACAGAAGTCACTTTAGTTTTTGATTTTAACAAGTATAACCATGTAGCACAAGAAAAATCATCAATGAACAACACAAAATATTTATATCCATCATAAGAATCAATAGGCGCTGGTCCCCATAAGTTAGAGTGAACTAATTCAAACAACTCAGTAGACATAGAAGACAATTTGACAAAAGGTAAACGAGTTTGTTTAGAAAACTGACAAACATCACAGACATTAGAATCAACAGAAGCAGAGGGACAAAGTCTTGACAAGATACGGTTGGATGGATGTCCAAGCCATTTATGTAAAGTGTGACTTTCAATTACACTACTGGCATGATACACCTTATTGCAGGAGTTTAGAAATTAAAGTCCATGTGAGTATGTTCCTTTACCAATCATCTTCTTCGACTTTCGATCCTGAAAGATGATAGATGTTGAAGAAAATATGACATCACAATTTAAAGAATTAGTAATTTTTCCAACAGACATAAGTTGAACAGGGAAGGATGGAACAACCAGAGCATCAGATGGAGCATTATGAGAAAAGAAACTAATTTTACCACTTCCTAAGGCTGAAATAGTAGTTCCATTTGCAACAAAGATATCATGCTTATTAGTTTTTGGAATAAAATTGGTTACTGAGGAAGGACTATTGGCCATATGATCTGTAGCTCCAGAATCAATAATCCAGGAATTAATTTTTGAATTGGAAGTAAGATAAGCATGAAGATTACCTGACACGTGAGATGAAGAGGACAGACTGTTGTCAGAAGAGATGGTCTTACTGAGTTGTTGAAGAAGGTGACCCAACTGATTGATTGAAAGAGACGTCTCGGCTATAGCAGCATGATCCTTCCGACCCTTGTATTCAGATTTGAGATGTGGATATAATTCCCACCAACGATCCTTGGTATGCCCAGGTTTCTTGCAGTGATCACATTGATATAGTTCCTTCTTACCCTTGTAGCGAGAAACATTCTTGTTTTTGTCAGAAAAGTGAGGCTTTCTCTTATCATCCTTTTCAGCCAACAGGACATTAGATTCAATCTTCTCCGTTGAAGTTTTGGATTCTGAGCTCATAGTCTTTCTTCGAGTTTCCTCTCACTGAATAATAGCACAAACACCAGCAAGAGTGGGTAATGTGGCATCCATCAGAAGATTGCACCTTATGTATTCATACTCAGGCTTTAGGCTACGAAGTAGAGAGAAAATTTTATCCTCCTCAGCTCGTTTCAAAAGAGTTTGGGCATCAGTGGTATGCGGACGATACAGGTTCAATTCGTCCCACAGTTTTTTAAGATTCCCAAGATGTTCACTAAAGGTTTTATCACCTTGTTGGGCTGCAGCAATTTCAAGAGTGAGTTTGAAAATACGGGCAGCATTATTTTGGTTCCCATATAATTCAGCGATTGAATCCCACAGTTCTTTTGCTGAATTAGAAAAAGTGAAAATTTTGGCAATATGAGTTTCCATCGAATTGAGTAACCATGATCGAACAAGCTGATCATTGGATATCCAATCCTCATATCCCGGGTCAGTAGTTTGAAGGCACGTTTTACCACCATTAACGAAACCAAATTTTTTCTTGCCACCAAGCGACAAAGTGACAACTCTAGACCATGCTACATAATTGATACCATTTAATGGAACTGATGAAAGTCTCCAACTGGGATTCGAATCGAACTCAGCCATGAGAAAAAAACAAGAAATAAGACGGAGAAAAAACACTTACAATGAAATCTCCGCAACAGATTCAGAATACACCAGATTTCGGGGCAAACGAGATAATCAAAAAACCGAACCAAAGAGTTGTTTGCACAGCAAAAAAAACATGCCCCCTTTTCTAGTAAATGTCGCTGCAGATTTGAGTGGGATGGAGATTTGACCCCAAGACGTAGTCAACAACCTCCTTAAACCATGCGTTTTATGCAAAAAAACTGCCCGCCCTTCTCTAGTATGCAGCAGATTTGATGTAGGCTGTGTTCTTCTGCTACAGATCTGACTTGAATCGGCTCAGGAGCACAGGAGGAAGTCGCACCCAAAAGAGGACACAGAAAAACGCGCCCAAGAATGATTAAATTCGTGCGGCCAGTGCCCAGAAGTTGATCAAAATCTCGCGACCAAGAAAACCCTCAAAAAAGCAGGAGAAAAAAAACCTTCGTTCTCCCAGAACGCACGCTAGGAAAAAATAGACAAACGGCTCGAAACAATGACCTGCTCTGATACCATGAAGCAACTACTCAAATCATACAGACAATCAAAGAACACAGGATGTATGTGGTTCGGCCGTAGCCTACATCCACGGGAGAAGAGAGAGAGGGATTATTATTCATTGTTGTGTGTAGAGATTTACAACGAATCTACATATAAAGGTTTACAACAGCCTTAATTAGGCAGGCACAGATTAAGATAAATCCCACAATTCATGCAATCTCCATAAATAGCTCAAGTTATAGATAGTTACAAATCCCGCAAATCTCTCTGAATCTCTCTTCTCCAATAGAGACCATCGGCCCTCCGCCATATCGAAGAAGGAGTATATGCTAGTGCATTTCTTGATTATGAAAACACGGGCAGATATATGGAGAAGATCAAAGAGTGGAAGGAAACCCTTCAATCAGTTTCATTTACCACAGGCTACGAGTTCAATGTTTCAGAGTAAGTTTTCTGCCTATTTTCAATTTACTTGGCGATTTTTCATCTTGCAATACAGATTAATTAAAAATTTCACCCTCATAAAATTCCCCTTTCTCTTGCAGTTCTATTGACTGTAAAGAAATAGTGTCCGCTGTGGAAAAAGAAGTACAAAGAACAAAAAAAATTCATGTTGCTAAGCATCCAGTAGGACTTCATAAGCTAGTAAGCGATTTTGAATGGCACTGCCTTCGTGATCTTGTTCAAGATTTTCAGAGCCAGTGCCGAACGAACAAAACAGGAAAAGAGAACGCTAATGTCGTTGGCATTTTCGGTATGGGTGGGGTTGGAAAGACAACTCTCTCCAAAGAGTTGTTTAATCAAAAGAAATCAAAATACACAAATTCAAGTTTCCTGTTTGACGTTCGGGAAGCCTCTGCCAGGGCTAAACTAACTGATTTGCAAAGTACACTGCTCAAAGATCTCTTCTGTGAAGATCACAGATTTCGAAGCCCCGATGAAGGGACGAGCTATCTGAGGGATCGTTTGGAAAGGAGCGGCTCATTGGGTTTCCTAATTGTTTTAGATGACATCGATCATGTGGAACAGTTGGATGCTCTAATAGCCATGGATATATTAAACAAGTATGGTAATAATCTGGTAATTATTACAACCCGTGATGTAGGGGTCCTTGTAAGGGCAGGAATTGAGATTGGTTATCATTTGAAAGGATTGGACAGAGAAGACGGGAAAGAGCTGTTTTGTTGGCATGCTTTCCGCCAACCCCGTCCACGTAGCGAATACAAAGATCTAGTCGAGAAATTCGTAGACAAGTGTCGAGGCTTGCCTCTGTCTCTTCAAGTTCTGGGCCGTCATGTTTCTGGTAAAGACAAGCGATATTGGAGGGAAGAATTGGAAAAAGTCAGTAAGACCCTGCCCGGAGATGTAAAGAAGAGTGTGAAGATAAGCTTTGATTCATTAGATGATGAAGAGAAACAGGTTTGCATGGACGTAGCATGCTTTTTCATCAACAAATCAAAAACTATGGCCATGACCATATGGGAGGCGTCTGGATGGAGCTCTCACCATGCTTTGAAAACACTAAAAGATAAATGTCTTCTGGAGGAAGTTGAATCAAGGTATCGGCCTCTCCTGGATCGGAAATGGACCTCTGGGCGGGACGGGTTTGTTTTCAGAATGCATGACCACCTGCGGGACTTAGGAAGAGAAATGGCAAATGAACTGAGCCATCCTCGTCGTATATGGCATCACAACATCTTAAATCTTTGGTATGCTTGCCTCTCCTCCAATTTTCCATTTCTTATCGACTTTTAAATTTCAAATTTCCTACTACTACACAAATGTAAGCTGCATTCTGTGAATGCAAGAATTAAAGGGATTCCAAAACATCCTAGCTCAAACCAAAGGCAGGTGGTTTCATTCCATTTGGGATGAATCCATGGGTTGTGATATTACATACTTTATAGGGGAACCGGAATATAGTTCCGATGCTTCTCTGCTGTGGCTTCAGCTTGAGTACAGGAACCGGCGTCAACTTGACTTGAATTCAGATATAAACCCAAGCATTCCTTCATGGATTCCTCTTCAAAACTTGCAGTGTTTAAGAATCAGCTGTGGGCATTTCCAAAGATTGTGGCAGAGCGATATGCAGGTATTCTGTCCTTCTCCATTGAAATTTAAGTTTTCATTAATGGTATACTTAGATGTGAATTATGTTACGATAGTTTCTTGGCTGGGTACAACCAAAGTTGAAAACAAATTTATTTTGATAATCAGACACCCTCCCATTTAAAAGAGCTACACATTGCTGAAACCTTTGAGAAAGAATTTCCGGATTTGTCAGGAAAATCAAATAACATGGAAGTGGTAGTGTTACATGCTGAGGAACTTCAAATGGATATTTGGTCTTTATTAGGATCTCTAGGAATGAATCTCAGTAGTTTAAATGTGGTGGGCCGGGAATTGACAGGAGAATTGGCTTCCACCGATACTGCTGAGGGGACTCCTTTTAAGTCCTTAGTTATCTCTGATTTCAAACTACCTCGGGAGGGGGAGGTGGCTTTGAATAATGAGGGGTGCTCTAGAGCAATAATGGGTGACGTAAAAAATTTAGAGATTAAATGCCGTCATCTTGTAACTAAAATTTTGATTATTGGCAATTGCTGTCAACTCTTGCAATCTCTCAAAATTTGTAAAATGGAAAATCTTATTGATGCGGAGTTAGCAATGATTAATACATTGAATTTTCTTGAGATTACCGACTGTAATTGTTTTGAGAGATTGTCATTAATACCTGATCTTTCCAACCTTATAGAATTGAAGATTGAGAATTGTTCGATTTTGGAGACAGTGTCAGGAATGCCAGTTCTTACAAATCTGACACTGTTGTGCATTAAAGAATGTCATGAGCTTGAGGAGTTGCCAAATCTTGCCAGACTGAGATGCTTGGAGCAAATTGAGATTGATAATTGTAATAAGCTTCAGAACATTACGCTGCCAATGGAACTGATCAGGCTGTCTGTACAAAGCTGTATAAATTTGCACAGAGTAGCTGGTGATCTTAGAAAGCTTGCAGAGTTGTGCATTCAAAATTGTCCACAGCTTAAGGAGTTGCAAAACTCTTTCCAGAGTGAGCTGCTTGAACAAAGTTGAGATTTGCTCCTGTCGGAACCTAGAGAACATAACACTGCCAACAAGACTCATCAGTCTGTCTGTAAAAAGTTGTAGAAGTTTGCAAAGAATAGCTGGTGAACTTACTGAGTTTACAGCGTTGTACATTAATGATTGTCCTGAGCTTGAGGAGTTGCCAAGTCTTTGCAGAGTGAACTGGTTGGAGCAAATGGAGATTGACTCCTGTGATAAGCTACATAACATCACGCTGCCAAGGGCACTGATCAGGCTGTCTGTAGGATGTTGTAGAGATTTGCAAAGACTAGCTGGTGATCTTACAAAGTTTACAGCGTTGTACATTAATGATTGTTCTCAGCTTGAGGAGTTTTCATGTTTTTCCTGAGTGAGCTGCTCGGAGCAAATTAGGATTTACTCCTGTCAGAAGTTGGAAAACATTACACTGCCAACAACACTCATCAGTCTGTCTGTGCGAAGCTGTAGATATTTGCAAAGAATAGCTGGTGATCTTTCAAAGCTTACAGCGTTGTATATTAGAGATTGTCCTCAGCTTGAGGAGTTACCAAGTCTTTCCAGAGTGAGCTGCTTGGAGCAAATTGCGATTTACTCCTGTACGAAGCTAAAGCACATTGCATTGCCAACAACACTCATCAGCCTCTCTGCACGAAGTTGCAGAGATTTGCAAAGAGTAACTGTAGCCGGTGATCTTACAGAACTTACACGGCCGATTATTGCACAGTGCCCTGAGCTTGAGGAGTTGCCAAGTCTTTGCAGTGTGAGCTGCTTCAGGACTTTTGTAATTGACAGCTGTGAGAAGCTGCAAACTATATCAGTTGTCGAAGAGTTGCATGTCTCAAAATATATGAGACTTTGCTATTGCAGCAATGCGTTAATAAAGAATTACATTCATAATTTGAAGGTAATGATTTCAATACCCCTTTTAAATATATGTGTTATTTAATTTTACTATTTATTTTGAGGGTTTGACTTTAATTGATTAAAGTACTTAGTTATTTTTATTGTAAAACTTCAAGTTCAAAATTCAAATGGACAAATAGTATGAAATTCTAAGCTAGTTTTCATATTTTATAATTAATTTTTAATGTGAAAATGATTTTTAAATTATGACTCTTTATTAACCTTTATAGTTACATTTACGATTGATGTTCATTATTAATCTTCAGTTTTCTTTTATCATTCGTTACTACAGCATAGTTTGTATTACCATAAGATGTTTCAAGTGATCTGTAAATGATAAAAACATATTGTAGATGACTGAGAATATTTCGTGTTTTTTTTCAGAGTGTGCCAAGGAGAATGGATATGATTGGAAGAGCAGTGGATGAAACTGTGTCAAGTTTAAACGAAACTCTGTTTTGTGATTTTAAAATTAGAGTGATTAAAGTTCGTACTTGCAAAAATTATTTTCCCGATTGGTCAAAATTGAGTGCAGTTATTGGATGCTACATGGTTGACGTCGATTCGCTTACTCCAGTATCTGATTCAGTTCCAAAGTACTATTACTCTGAAAATGACTATGGCTATGACTACTGCTTTGACTCCGACTCTGACTCTGACTCCAACTCCGACTCCGAGTCTTACCATGGGCTTATCATGCGTCAAGGAAAATGGACTTTTACAGTGGTAGCATCCGATGAATGGAGTTACAATTGTCTTAAGGCAAGCGAAGATATATTATTTCAACGTGGAACAGTGATGAAGGGGTTTTGGGTAGAGGTTGAGAGAGATGAAGAGTGGAGAAGTGTGCTACTGTTGCGCACAATTGTCGACCTATATTACTCATGAATTAATTTTGTGTAGATAATTAATGTTATTTATCAATTATTGTGTAGTTTTAGAAAATCAACATAATTTTAGTTTATAGAATGGAATATTAAATCTACCCATGTAAACATTGGTTTATAAGTTTAATTATTTTTTAATTTTTTTTTTTTTTTAATAATATTTCTAATTAGAATAAGGTTTATTAGATAATAAATTTATAACGATGATTTTTATAATTAATAATTATTTTTAGATGTATGTTGGGTATAATTTTTTCAACATTATCAAATTATTATATATTTTATTTATTTATTTATTTTAAAAAAATGTTATTTGATATTATATGTTGAGGTTTAAAATGCAAGATACTCATTTTTTAAACATTCATTTATCTATAGGTAATAAGTTGTCTTTGGATTAATATCCTAATTTTCAAGATGATTTCGAAGGCATATACAATATTGCTTATACTACTATAGTAGAAACACTATGATGCAACTATTTCTTAATTGTTGTTGATTTATTGTTGATTTGTTGTTAATTTAATGTTATTTTCTATTGCATAGTACTCTTCATAGGAGTTAAATTAGGAGTTAAGATTGCTCTGTTTTGGATTGTTGTTACTTTGCAATCTACTTAGGAATTAAAATAGGGGTTTTTTGGTGGATAAAGGGCATAACTGGTAATGTAGGAATTATCTTTTGGAGAATGTAATGATTAGTTTTGAATAATTAAAATGGAGTATAGTTTTTTTTTATTCAAGGGGTAAACGCTTTTGAACCAGAGCTATGAATCAGGATACAACCATTCAACAATACCACCCCAATGAGGTTTGAACCTTGGTGGCAAGAACAACAATGTCTCCATTAAACCATCACACCATGTCAATACCGACAAAATGGAGTATAGTTTGTAGGAGTAAGAATCTTGATATTTTCTTTTTATCTTTGTTTTATTGTGCTTGATTTCCTCTGCATTACAGAGGGTAAGATTTTCAAATTGCAAGATCTAAGGATTGATCTACATCAGTTTGGTATCAAAGCAATTCACTCCTATGTTGGTGAGCCATTATGCTATATAGCAGTAGTTGTGTCTATTTTTTCTTGTGAACATCTTTGTGCATTACGCGCATTCCATTGAGGAGAGTTCATAGCTTGAGAAAATATAAGGACCAAAGCATGATGGTATCTCACTAATGAGTAAGAGAAACTTGTGTAGGTAGAATTTTATGTGTTATTCCTAGCCATGTAAGGAAACAATAAGGTGTAACATTATGTTTGAATTTTGGTTGTGCAATAAGAAAAAAATGGAGCTATATCATGATGTGACAAAGAGGATAATCAAGGTGGAAGAAAAAATAAGACAAAGGAAAAGGAAAAAGCTAACAAAGGACCAACAAAAAGAGTTCTAAAATTTAGAGTATGAGTTTAAGGAATTGTAGTGGATGTTGAAGGAATATGAGACATGTAATCATAAGAAGGAAAAGAAAAAGAAATTTATAGCAAAGGCACTAAAGGGTTGTGAGAAGGTGAAAAAGAATGAGGTTAAATACTCATCTTGTGAGAAAGAGGTATATCCAAAGAGGAAAGGCATAGAGACAAGGATTAGCTAAGGGATAGAACTGTTAGAATAGGGACAAATTAAATCCATTGAAGATTCGACAATAATATTAGTGGATAAAAGACCTTTAAATGTAATTTTCCAAGAGTTTCAGAAAGAAGAGAGGGATGTAAGGGTTGAAGATGAAGACATGGATGAGTTGGATGAAGCTGATGAATTGTGTTACCTTGAAAAAGGGGAAGGTATTATAGGTTACAATACACGAGGAGAAGATTTTGAAGATTGCAATGAAGAGGAATGTAGCCTAGCACAAGAAGAGGCCCAAAATGTTGTAGTAGTGGAAGTGGTCCACGATAGAGAGGAAGTTGCAACAAAGATGGAGATATTTGGGAGACCCATATGTGATAAATTCTTATTATTTATTAAAAACACAACCAATCAGAAGTAGCTAGAAGAATGTGAGTAGACAAAGGAATTTCTAGAGAATCCCATGATTAATAGAAAAAAAGAAGAAATAGATCATCTCTTTCTTGGAGAAGAAATGAGGATGATTGAGAGAGAGAACAAAGAAATGTTCATTTGTGGCATAAAAGAGGACAATGTAAAAAATGAGTTTTTTTGTGAGTAATATCATTTTGAGCTAGGAAATGAAGTCCACCTCACAAAATATAAAATGGAAAGCATTCCTAAATGGAATAATGTAGAGGAGGAAGATGCACTTATGGGAAGTTTTTATTCCCTTAACTTTATTTGTATTTTTAATGATTTGTGTGCAAGTGAAATGGGACCTGGTATGAGTGATGTAAGAGTGCAATGCCAATTTTTAGTGGAGGAGGGCTACTAAGCCTTCAAGTAGCTAGGAAAAGAGGAGGGGATCCAATTGGTAGAGGAAGAGGATCTTTATTCCATCAAGAGGTTGCAAACAAAAGAAGAAGAAAATATGATTATTTACAAAGATATCGAATTTGGTGGAAGGGAATATTGTGGCTTGGTCCTTCAAGTAAAAGGATGGTTCTACCATCTATTCCAAACTCTTAAGTACATCAAGAAAAATCTATTATATGACTCTAAACCAAGAGGTTCAAAAATTCTAAAAGATGGGGAGGATGATGTAACTATTTCTTGATTGTTGTTGATCTGTTGTTAATTTAGTGTTGATGTGTTGCTGCATAGCAGGCTTCATAAGAGTTAATTAGGAGTTAAGATTACTCTATTTTGGACTATTGTTACTTTGTAGTCTATGTAGGAGTTAAATTAGAGGTTTTTTGGTGGATAAAGGGCATAGCTGGTAACATAGGAATTAGCTTTTGGAGAATGTAATGATTAGTTTTTAATAATGAAAATAGAGTATAGTTTGAAGGAGTAAGACTTGATATTTTCTTTTTATCTATGTTTTATTATGCTTGATTTCCTCTACATTATAGAGGGTAAGATTTTCAAATTATAGGATTTGAGGATAGATCTGCATCACACTGATACATGGTATGGATAGTACTAGATAGGGCCCTACCTAAGAAATGGGAATTCATAGTAGATTCATATCAAATTCTAGCGAAGAAATTTTTACTTTTCTAAAAGTAGTATTCAAGTACTTGAAAGGGACTTCTAATTATCATATTTGTCATCATGGTATTGATGGTGTGGGTGAATATATTGTTGGAAAAATGTGCCTTACACTGCAATTACAAAAGGTTTATTGTTGATAGGTGAATGTGATGGGGTACAAGGGGATCAGGGAGGAGGAGGTATCCCTCTTGTAGGGTCAAGGGCTATGTACCTTGATGAGGGTTCAAGGAAGTTCCACTAAAAACCATATTTTATGCATTATTTATTATTGTAAATATAGATTGTTCATCATTAGATTTTAGATTTAATGATAGATATTTTGTTGGCTTGTCCTACCCTAGAAGAAAACCCTATTTAATGAGGGCATTATATTACAATTGTGCATTGTGATGTATTTTGAAAGTTTGATAGTTGTTGTGTTACCTTTGGATCTTGGTTGGCGATACTCCTGTAAGAAGCTTGTTTTGTAAGTACATTGTAATATTCATGATTTTTGAATAATATATTGGGTGACTTTTCGAGTGTAGGGTTTTCTCCATGTAAATCATTGTGTTGTGGTATGCATGATATTTATATTTATTTTTGTTTGATTTTTGTAACTGTTGTTAAGATATTAATTCTTTTGCACTATCCTCCTCACAAGATTAGTTTAAAAATTTGTTATGTTATATCAACTTCCTTACAAGTGATATCAAAACCTAATCACCTTTTCTTTCATTTGTGGGTTGTTGGATTTTTTGAACTAATCTAGATTTGAGTGGGAGCTTCTATAGAAGATACTTTGTGATCTTGTTGCAAGAATTTTCAAATGGAAAGTTCATTAGGGAGAATAGAGGTGGAGAATATTTTTGGAAATAATTTTGAGATGTGAAAGTTGAAGATGGAGAATCTATTGATAGATTGAGATTTGTGGGATCCTATTGATCGGAATGTTTTAAGTCCCACAAATCCTACTTTGGCTACTTAATATGATATTATGGATCATAAATCCAAGGGATTAATTATATTTTTCTTGGAAAAATATACTTTAATCAATTATCAAGAAGATGCCTCTACAAAGAAACTATGGAAGAAACTTGGTGAGATGTATCAAATGAAATATTTAGTGAATAATATTTTATTGAGAAAGAAATTGTATTCCTTGATAACGAAAGAGGGTGGACAAATTACAAACCACTTAGATGCATTCAATATGTTGATGGATCAATTAGCATCAACTAGTGTCAAAATGGATGAGAAGGAAAATTTTCATATCTTTCTTTGTTCTTTTCTTGAATCATTAGATTCTCTTGTTATGGCTATTGGGAATGGTGCTACATTGAATACTAAAGATGTGGTGGATTCTCTTATTTTTGAAGATATGAGGAGAAAGGTGTATGTCAATGCTAAGGAGCCCCTAAATGTTCATGGAATACCTAAGTAAAAAGGTGAGAAAAATGAGAAGCATGGTAAATCCAATTCCAAGGGGAGATCCAAATCTCCTGGAAAGTCTAAAGTTATTTGTTGGAACTGCAGTAGGACTGGAAACTTTCATAATGAGTGCAAAGAGGAAAAGAAGATTTTTTTGATTTTGATTCTAAATCTAAGAAGGAAGATAGTGATGCATTCATTGCATCTTTGGCAACTCATGTAGGTAATGGTACATGGTTAATTGACTCAAGTGCATCTTTTCATATGACCTATAATAGAGATTGGTTTTCTAAATATGAATAATTTGATGGAGGTATGGTGTACTTGGGTGTTGATTCTTGTTTAAATATTGTTACCCATGGTAAAGTTATAATAAAAAGGATTAATGGTGTGTTGCATAGATCCTTGAATTAACATGAAATTCGTTATCTATGAGAAAATTAATAGATGTGGGTGTGCAAATAGTATTTTTTTGATGTAGTATGGTTAGAGGAGCTATGGTGATTTCTAGAGATTTCATAGATGGCACATTTTATAAGCTTGATACATGCATTGTTGAGTGCAATCTTTTTTGGAAGAGGTGAGGGTTTCATTTTCAGCAAATGGTGATGGCTTGTGTACCCAAAGGTGCTATTTCCTCCAAATCAAATTTTCCTATAGAGAAAACTATGTTATAGCACTAGAGAATTGGCAACATTGGAGAAAAAGTTCTAAGGACTTTGGAAAATAAAAATTTTGTTGAAGGGTTTTCTAATTGTAATCTTGAATTTGATTTCTATAACCATTGTATTTATAGAAAAAAAAAATTGTGTGTATTTTTCCTTGAGTTCATAAATCTTTTAGTGTATTGGATCTTATTCATTTTTATGTGCTTGGTCCTATAGATGTTCCTTCAATTGGAAAATCCATACATTATGTTTCATTTATTGATGATTATAATAGGACACTTGTATATTTTCTAAAGATTAAATCTAAAGTTTTCAATTGACTTAAAGAATTTAAAGTAATGGTCAAGTTATAGAATAGAAATAATTTGAATACTAATAATAGTAGTGAATTTCTCTCTAATGATTTTGATAGATTTTGTAAATATTGTAGCATTTTGAGACAAAAGACAACTCTATATTCTACACAACAAAATGGAGTTGTAGGAAGAATGAACAAGACACTAATGGAAAAGGCTAGGAATATGTTGAATGGTGTTGGTCTAGAACAAAGGATTTAGACGAAAGTTGTTGTCACTGCTTGTTACCTAATTAATAGGTCTCCTGCATCAACTCTTGTTGACAATATTTATATAAAGGTATGGTTGGGTCACAAGCCTTCACTTATACATCTTAGAGTTTTTGGTTTTGAGGCATATGCACATGTGCCAAAGGAGAAGCAGAAAAAGTTGAAGAGCAAGGTTGTGAAATTTATGTTCATCGGTTGTAGTTATGGTGTTAAAGGATATAATATTTGAAGGGTATACAATATACTAAGATGGGGGTGAATCAATAGATCAAATCTATTTAAAACTCTTTACTTCAACATATATTAAAATAGCAATTGATAATTAAACAACAATATAATCATGCATTCACACATGAGAACACTAGATATACATGGAAACCCAAGATGGGAAAAACCACTGTGAGAAAAAATTGTTGGATGTACTTTCCAAATCTAGCCTCATAAAGAAGGAATATAATGAGGGAATTTACTAGATATAAATTAGGCACCAACCTACTGAAGACACCAATCCCTAATTGTATCTTTTGGCACCAACCCACTAGAGACATCAATCCCCAATACCAAGATTAGCGTAAGTAGAAAACTAGTCCTATTGAATTACATAGATAAAGATTGCATATATTTAATGTTGATTACATAGCTTACAAAAGGCCTAAACTTGGTTCAGACAGTCTTCTACACTTCCTATGGTCTTCTAATGATGATACATAATTGAGATGTAACTCACATTGAATAACACTAGCATACACAATTGCTCTCACAATCCTCTACTTGTGTATTCACTCACAACATTCTCTTTAATTTTCTCACTCATAGCTACAATTATAATGTGAAGTGATGATGATTAATGCAACACCTCACACACAGTTCATCACACCATGTTGACCAGGGGTCCACAATTAACTAGCATGACATAAGGTGGACCTAAATTCAAATTACATGAAACATGTAATAGGTCGGTCCTAAATCAATATTTTTTCCAAAATAACATGATGTGGTTCCATAGGAACCTTAATTAGGACTTATCTTAACACACTACTCTAACACCAGATGTTGCACACTACTAGTTATTTCTACATAGTTCCAAAATACTTATGTCATCATGAATAGATGTAGCATGATACTATAGATAATCCTCAACTAATTTTATTAATATAGCGAGCAACATATACTTTCACAACTTGAAATGATATGATAGTTCAATTACAATTAATTCTCACCAATCTATAGACCACATTCCTTTGAAATTAGTGAGCACCTTTGACATCAATGACAACATATGTTCAATAAGCTTTGGGATTCTGTTGCATATAAGTTAATGTATAGTAGAAGTGTTATTTTTAGAGAAAATAAGTCTTCTTTTATTACATTGCAACCAAAAAATGTTGAATAGAAAGATGTGATTCAAATTCCCCCTATGCTTGAAAAAGTTGAATCAAGACCCCTAGATAGACAAGAATTTGGGGAGAGCTCATCTAGCTTTAAATCTTCATAAGAGGAGGAAGAACCTCCAACCACTTGAAATATATTCACTTGATGATTGGAGATGTATTTTTTCTTTGAATACTAACATGGGTGGTCCCAGTGTTAGGATTTGGTGTTGTACACCATTGCATAAAATGTTATATTATAATATTGTAATTAAATAATTATTTGGTTGTGGTGCATCTAGATGGTGTGTTTAGTCACACTAGGTAATTATTTGGGGACCAATTGTTAAGTTGAATTGTAATATTGGGTTATTAATTATGTGGAAGACATAGGATATAATGATTTAATATTAGAAAAATATTTAATAAAATTAAAAATTAGTACCCAATATTAAATGAGAGGTTAATGGTTTTATCTTATCAATTGGTTGTATTTTTATGAGCTTGAGTCTATAAAAGAAAGCACATGATTAGTGGGTAAGGTTGGCTAGGTGAATGAATTTTTATTATTGAATGTTTATGAGGAGTGCATATGTGAAGCATGGCTTGGGATATGTGGATTCGTTCTCAGACACATGGGGGATGCATTGGAGAGGCTTAATGTAAGTTCATGTATTGTTTATTTGTTGAATAATAGATATAGTATGGAATCTTTTGGGGACCAAGTTTTTCCCTCTTGAGAGTTTTCCCAAGGTATATATTGTGTTATCTTGTGGATTGTCTATTTGATCTATGCATTATGGTCATACTGTAATATTTTATGCATGATTTTCTCTAATGGGGTTAAATTTAGGAAATAGATTAAAGCAATGTGGGTATTATGCATTATTTCCTAACAAATGGTATTAGAGTTTTCATGATTATGGGAGGTGCGAGCTCCCATGTTTTGTTATAACCCTTATTTGATTGGATTTAATGCAAATTTTGAATCTATGGCCATGTAGGATAGATTTGAGGAATTACAAGATATGAAACATATGTTTAGGTGTTATTATGCAAATTTGGGATTTTAGGGTTTGTAGATTTGTTGGGTTTACTAGAGATCTATGGCTTGAATAGAAATTGGGTCAAAAAAAATTTTCAATATTATACTTTCATATGGGGAGGTTTTATGGGAAATTTTACAGGATGACCTCTTGAGACAAAACAAACCTCACTATTGGATACAAGATGGCCAAGAAACAAAATTTGATATGAAATTTGTCCTATTTTGGGCATTGTGATAAAATGTAGAAAAATTATCCACCCCTTCCATCATGTGGTCGTACAATTTTGCAGAGAAATTTTTTTTAAATAATTAAATTAAATTTAAAACCTATACAAAAATTATTAAAA